>QKQZ01004066.1:0-11357 GCA_003595255.1 Solenopsis fugax | reverse complement strand
ATAATACGTATGGTTATAATGATTATTATACGTATCTTATACTGATCTGTGTTTATTGGGTGTATATGATGTGCTTTGTATTGAATCATATATGATTCTTATGCGATAAATCCGCATGTTAAACATGTAATTCTATATAATTTCTGCCCGTGATATGTAATTCGTATGCGATCGCATACGATCGTATGTCTAATAATGCGATTGCCATGTGGTCGCATACGAGTCATAAAAATCGTATGTACCTTATACACAATCTTATATGATTCGGAACATACATCAAACATGTCACATGTGATTCCGAAACAAATGTCCAATGGTGATATGTAATTCGTATACGATCGTATACCATCATATGTCTAATTATGCAATTAGCATGTAATCGCATAAGATTCGCATATAATTCTTATACGATCCGATATGATTCGTATATCAATCATATACTATTGATATATGATTCACATACCAAATTTACGGTAGGGAACGAACGTTGCCTCGGTCTCCCCTACATGGGAAGAATTTTCTCTTAGCATTATTATCTTTAATAATGTAAACGTATGCATTGCAAATGGTTGTAAGGCACACCACTTACGTTAGTAGATAATGTTTTTTAAATATTTAAAAAACGTCATACGGAGGAATAAATACTTAAAAACATTTAAAAAAACATTACCTGTTGATTAGAGCGCAATGATATGTTTACTTCTAGTTCTTCTACCAATGTTAACCCATTAAAGCCTACGGCCAGACCAACAAAGATAGCTAAAAAATAACAATTGAAAATAGGACCAGAGTATAAAAAGCATTTTTCAAAAATTAATTTTGCTAGTTTTTGCAAAAACTAATTGTTATAAACAAATTATAAAATTGACTGTAGAGAAAAACTGATTGCGCCAATCGATTCTACGGAAAAAATTACTAAAGAAACATATATGACTCTTAATTGTTATAATTGTCATAAATGTTATAAACAAATTAGTTGCAAAATGGATTTTTGAAACGTACTTTTTATGTCAGTAATGTTTTTTATGCTTCGGTCCTATTTTCAATTGTTATTTTTTAGCTATCTTTGCTAGACTGGCCATGGGCTTTAATGGGTTCATTAATTTTAATTTATCTCTCTTTAATTTCCATTTTATCTTTTTTGAATTCTAAAATAAGAATAATCAAGATTGTAGTTAATTTATGTTGGTAAAAATAGACATTACGTTGCAACCACTATACTACATTAACATTATTGTAGAATGTGGATTTTAAAATTTATCCTCAAAATCGTGATAGTTATGGGACAATATGGATTTCAAAGAATTTTAATAAAATTTTAGTAAAATTTAAATGAATCATTTTACATTATAAAATTACTACATTCATTTAATCATTGTATTAAGTTTTAAAGTTAATTTTCTTCGTTTTCTATTGCTTGAAGAAGAAATTTATTTCAATAAAAATGTGCATTAATACATTAATTGAAATATTTTCCATCGTTTTCTATTCTTTTCTCTCTTTCTGGCAAAAGTTAAATTTTGCGAAGATAAAACGAGCTGTCCTTCGAAGCAAGCCATTTATCCACTCATTTTCGGATTTGTTCGTAATTGGAGAAGTGTGTATCAGGGAGCGTGTGTTACATCGATCGGAAAAGATCCGTTATTAATCCGATGGGGCTAAGTCTGAAGAATAGGCTAGGAAGACGGAAGAATTTCTTATTCCAGCTCCAGTATTTCTTTCACGGTTCTTGCAACATGTAGTCACGCGTTATCATGTAAAAGAATCACTCTACGTCGATTACTAGCTACTGATGACCCTTTTCGCATTAATTCATCGTTGAATCGGTACAATTATTGGTACTGTGTTCTTTGAGTGTTTGAGTTAGATTTTCATTCAATAATGCTTGCAATTCGGCGTTTGCTAACTTTTCGGCTTTTCTGAACGATCTTTGTCTTCTTCATTGAAACCATTATTTTTGAATCGTTTAAATCAGTATCTACATGTTCTTTCTGATGGAGCTTATTCATCATTAGTTTTAGAAATCAATCGATGCGCTTCAGCTGCTTTCTTCAAATCAAATTAGTGAAGAAGTATATGTTGAAAAAACTATTTATTACGATTTATTTTATATCGATTAAAAAATATCTCTACTTTTACAATAATTAATCTTTGCACACTGAATTTTATTGACAGATGTCCAACCTTCAAAAGACAATCAGCTTCAGCTACCAAAACTCACTACGTTTACTGGAACAGTGAATGGCGGAAACTAAGTTTATCAATACAAAAATCTGGACTCGTGAAATTGTCAAAACAAAAAAGAAAAACGGCAAATGCGAGTCAAGCGCGGTTAACGGTGCGCAGTAAATAACAACAAAGGTTATATATTATAATACATCAATTTTAATAGTAACGAACGTTTCGGCTCATCCTTCGAGCCATCTTCAGCATGGGTACAAAATAACTAAGGGATGAAGCCGCTGATGATGAGGCGAGGCGCTTCCTCGTCAGGAAATTGTTGTAAATATAATCGAGTTGTTAGGCCCGATAATAATAAACATAGCTCAACTGTGAAGGAAAAATATAACGAACCATGATTTCGACGAGAAACAAATTAGAGAGCTGTATAACTCACCTCAACGTCAGCGATAGTCAATATTATACAAAAGATTCTGGCGCAAAAGAGTGTAACGCGTGCTCACAAAAAAAATTAAGTTAACAATAAGAATAAATTAAATATATAAATTAAATAGAGACTCAGAACGAGCGTTGAGTACGTCTTGCACGCACGAAAGTGCAACAGTTACACTGAAAAGGAAAAGATGCTGCAGGTCAAACCGATATACAGAAAGAAAAACACGATATACACGAAGAAAAACGAAAATAAATAAAGATAGCAATACAAGTTATAGGCTGTCGATAATAGATAAATACGCGTGGTGTAGACATTCTGTATCTGATTGTAAATTAAGGCCATTATGTTGCTGTTTTATATGTAAAATTTCGGAAGTAAAGCGCTTATAATAAAATCTCTCCTGGTCGAGAACTCTTACACCCTCCCAATCAAATTCATGGCCGTACTGCAATCTGTGTTCGGTGATAACAGAATGAGAGGAATCGTCTCTGCGAATATGGTTACGATGTTCAGAGATGCGAGTTTTAACTTGTCTACAAGTCTGTCCTACGTAGGACGTGTCACAATCACAGCAAGAGATTTTATAAACTACATTCCTCCGAGAAGAAATTGGAAGAGCATCCTTTTGTACTTTAATAAACCGGCAAAGTTTATTCATACTGTAAAAAGCTGTTTTAATATCCGAATTTCTAAAAATATTTTTGAATCTGTTCGAAATTAAAGGAAAAAACGGCACCGTTAACCGCGCTTGACTCGTATTTGCTAAGTTTATCACCTTATAAAATAGTTCAATTAAAGTTTGCTAAAATTATAAAATTATAAAGTTTATAAAATTCTTCCATGTCTATGTTATCCCATTACATAATTTTGAAGCTAAATTCTAAGAAAAAAAGTATCTTTGTGTATATACATACTATTAAATTCGTAGTGTCGAATTCTATCCAATTTGAGTTATTTTTAATGATTCTTATAGGGATAGCTTCTATTTAATATGTCGTCAATTTAAACTAAAACAATGAAGTTAAACAAGTTAACTAGAAAAATGTTAAATTTGACTGATATTTAATTTATTATTTACTTTACTGCACACGTTAATACGGACCCTACTTGTAATTAAGCAATTTAATCACAGAAATGGGTTGATTAGATGAGGCTGTTCTTTTAACTACATATGTTGTGTTAAAATAATAAATTCCGACTCATGCAGAAGTTACAAATAACAAAATATTACTTTACTCAAGGAATTAGTTAAAATTTGATTCTTTAATATTTAATAGCGCGCTCAAAATTTTAATTCTCTGAATTATAAAAGAATTGAATTACATCTAAATCGTAAATTCGTTGAACGGCACACACTGAGAGAAATCGTTTGGTAAGATCAACCAAAGTTTGATTGAATAGTGATCAAATGAATTTTGTAGTTACTGGTACCAAATATTTAGTTAAATTTAACAAAACTTTTTGTAATTTGTTGTATGAAAATAATTATTTGGTTAAGGTTACAAATTGTTTAGTCAAGGTCAAAACAACTATATATTTAGTAATTATAATTTATTTAGTAATTATAAAATTATATATTTAGTAATTATAAAATTCATTTGATCACTATTCAACCAAACTTTAATTGATTTTACTAAACATTTCTCTCAGTACAGACAAACAGAACAAGACTGTTGCTTGCGACGTGTTCTGATTCGCGCAACGTATCACGTATAAAACTAAAAGATGCAATGTAAAACACGAAACACTCCGACGTCTGAAGTTCGAACTTTGCTTTAAATCCGGGACGGTAATTTGACGCAATCGTGTAACGTTCACTCTGCCGTCTGGATTAATGGTCGCTCTCAGCGTACGCACAATGTACAGGTTGTTTATCCTCCGCGAATTATTGCTCTTTTGATCGTCGCAATTACGGCAGGCTCGTATGAGTGCACGGCCCCGTGCTCGTAAAGCTGCAATACGAACCGCAAAAGAGAAGAAGGCGCCGCGTCTCTAATGTGTTTCCCTTACGTGTGTGTCGTTTGATTTGGATCCACGGTATGAAATGTAGGGCAGAAGTTTACTCCGTGCGAGACGATCAAACGATTCGTTGCAACACTCAAAGGGATCGCGTAAGTTACATCGTTCCGAAGATAATTAGTGATTGTTGTTTATCGGTAAACAATTAATATAATGCACGTCTGCTGCAGCGTCAAAAATTTCAAAGGGTCGTGCTTTTCTTTGCAGTTTGTTATTTCTGTCCTGATTCCATTTATATTAAAATGATGCTGCGAGAAACTCTATCTAAAAATATTGTAATTTCGTTATTATGATGCATTAGAAGAGACCGGGGCTTGTTGGCACAAGATACAAGTTGGCATTGCGTTCCGTTTCTCTATTTATGGCGTAAGACACAATAGAAAAATTATCGCAAAATGTTTCTCGTATAATATAAGTACTATTCCGAAAATTTTACTTAAATCAAAGAAATATAATTAAAAAAACGGGAAAACTCTGATTCAAGAAGAGACAAATAAATTTCTGAATGTTTCAAACTTTCGTATTATTATTCCTCAGGGGAAACATATTGTCATGATTTATTACAATCTCATAAATTCTTCTCTCGTTCTAAATAGCTTTTAGCCGACAAATCCGATTATTGGAATTTTCGATTGGATAGCGATTCTAGAGGATATACTTATCGATTTTAATTCTATTCACAGATATACCGGCTGTTCTTTTTTTCTATAAAATCTTGCGATTCTTCTCTCTTAGTCATTAAACAGAAATTTGCAAAAATAATATCCAAATTACAGTTAAAAATATATATTTAATTTATCTAACATTCTTCTCCGAAGTTTGGCGCAACATCGTCGTGGTAGTGCGTGTGCACATGCGAGAAGTTATCTCGAAAAATATCCGGATCTTCGTCGGGTGGATAAGAAAATTTAAGCCACCGACACCGGAGTGCCATATATTGCCACGGTACATTAGTATGACGCATCGTAGACGGAGTCCTCAGCTCGACGGAACGCGAATTTAAGCGCGGACGAAACCGTAGCCAAGGTACATACACCGCTGCAACAAGAATCCGCTAATGTATCCGGAAACCCCGTTAATTTCCCGACTCGCTGATAAAGCGACGATGAATCGAATACGTGACATTATTCATCCTGCAGGAGATCCGCAGATCTGGCATTTAATGTGCGCACTAGCTTGTTAAAATTTATAATTTATTCTGTTAACATTTTTTGTGACATTATTCATATGGTTCCTTTCAATTGCACAGAGAATTTTCTCTTCTAGAATTTACCATGAAAATAGTAATAGTGGGGCAACATGGTATTTCGAAGAATTTCACGTGATTTTCTTTGATTTACTAATATCTATCATAAAAAAATATAAAAAATATGTTTCGTTAAATTTTACAATCTCCTTGGTCATTTTTATTATGCAATTTATAAAATATATTTTGTATATTTCAAAAATTCCTTTCGTTACTGATATTAATTAGAATTATTTAAATTAAAAGATTATTTAAAGCTTTTATGCTAAGAGTTTGTTCCAAGCTTATCATCAAACATGATAAAATTTTGTATTGAATTTTTTATAAAGACCTTTCTATATACATAAACGCAAAATACACGGATCGCAAATGTGAATGTGACAGCCAAATAAAAATGTTAATAGTATCATTGTTGCTAATTAAGCTGTCGCATCCGCATCTGCGTTCGGCATCTTATGTAAAACGGTCTAATATACTTCACGATTTCATATGTCAATAAAGAAGCCCTTGTGTAAAACTATGCTAATCTTCTCTATATTTCTTAAATTTTAATATACTGTCGAAACAAGAATAATTCTAATCGTAAAATATAATGAAAAATTCTCTATGTGTAACATGTCAATTAATATTTTTAGTTTAATATGTTTAGTTTTAGTTAATAATTTGATTAATCAATGTAATCCAATAAGTGTAATAAATTGAAACGATCAAATCTCGTCAATGCGCATTTAATTGTGCTAAGGTTCGTCGAAAAATCGTTGTTAAAAATAAATTAACGAGCTATTTATTCAATAATTTATTTATTTATTTGACACAGACAAATTTCGCGATGTGAACGATTTGGTTTCTAAATTATATACATTTAATATTAAATTCAATGTCGCGCGAGAAGAACTTGTTACCATCTCTTTCTTGGCTCATAAATAAGCGAGGCAAGCGCAATACGCGTATAATTTTGTGAACATAATTCCGATTAGTAAGTACGAGAGAACCTAAAACGACATGCTAGTATATGAGCACTACTTTTTGCGCAAATAAATTTAGAATTAAGACATCACGGGCATTACGAAGTTGCGCTATACTGAATTTAATGTAAGGAGCTACAATTATTCTCACAAATTAATCACGTACTTAGAACTATAATATTCTCTACACACAGAAAAATATCAATCCAATTACTAAGAAAAGCAATTACAATTACTCAGTTTTTTCTTTTCTTCTTTAACAAAGCTCCGTTATCTTTAAAGAATATTTTCTTGATAATAAATCTTAAAATATACATAAATCACAAATTTCATTAAAAAATTATTAAGATGTACTAAAAAAGAAGAATTTATATTTTTTCAAGGAATATTATAAAATTTCATCCAAGAGAATAAGCAAATCGAATTTTTGTTTTAACTTAATATATTCTGATTGAAGTATTAAATTACTAGGATTCAGAATATCTTTTGGATAAATTTGACTCTTATGATGGACTTATATTTGCGGATGAACTTTTTAAATATTTGAAACAAGTAATATGTACTCATAAATAACTCAAGTAATTTTTCTTAAATAATTTATCTAAACAATATCTACTTTTGTGTGTTAATGCTAAAATTGCCAATTAAATAATCATTGAATAATAATCGCAATGAGATTTGTGAAAATACAAGCTTAACGTACAAGGCGTGTGAACATCTCGACTTGATTATAAAATCTTTGATATCTTCGACAATCGCGTATAATTGATAGAAGCGAATCGACCCTGTGCCCGAAGAAAGCGTTTCCGAAGAAGTCGCAATCTATTTAGGACACCGGATGCTTAGGACGACCAGTAAATTGAGACGACTTAATTGCATTTCCATCTTCAAAGACGTGTCCTAGACGATTTGTTGAATGCGCGCTCCTCCAACGGCACAACGTATCTTTGATTCGTCCTCATTAGCGGGGAACGCATCGGTGACTCCGAACTTGTCGGGGACAAGAGGCTCTAAGTTCACTCGTAGCAACATTACCGCTCCGGTATCTTCTTTTTTTTTCTACCAAAAGAAAGTCTACCGAGAACATTAAGCCTTCGCACCCGAAATTATTCTGCGTGGGCGAAGTGTAACCTATTTTAATGACATACATATACAAGAACGAGTCCATTGAACTGGCGATCTAATTAGTATAAGATGCTTAATAGCTTCGTGCAGTTTCAAGGAAAACACCGTTTATTGCGTATGAATCTATGTATGAATGAAACTCTGAATTTTAGTCAGGGGGAACCGAAATTTATCATCATACAAAATTAAAATACTTGTATTAAAGCTAGTTCTGGAAGATATTCAATGAACTTTTTTAATACTTCTTCTTTAAGCATTTTTTTATCGCGAGCACAATTTTTCTGTGTATATTATATTAATACATATTGAGACGACTCTTTCAATGTATTAAAAGACCTTTCGTTCATTGTGCACAATTAGAATAAGAAAATATGCAGGGTATATTTTGTTATTGGGAGAAAATTTCAGCTTTTTTTTTCATTTCTACTAGTTGCAGTTTCTTCCTCTTTTTTTTAACAAAAGAAAATAGATCGACATGTGAAAACACAACTAATTTAAGACAGGCCTTGTCGGTCATAATTAAATCTTTGAGCAAATATTTTTTGCGTGATTTTAGTTCTTCTTTTTTTATTTTTTAAATCCTTTCTAGAAGATAAAGCGTAAACCACGCATTGGTTAAAGACCGTTTAACTTTTCGTCGTAAAAATAATTTTCATAATTTAATCTTTTCTTCTTACCAAAATTTAGGAGGCGTGGGAGGGGAAAGGCAATCGCTCTTCCATGCTCTTCCTTACGTACACCCATGAACTTATATAAACCTCTTTATAAAACTTTTATAAATTTCGTGAGAATATCACAGCGAAGCTACTCGTAAATTCTTAATTCTGAAGAACTATTTTATTACTGAAACATTTTACTATGTAATTATTGTTATATAAATAATGAAATATATATCGCAGTAAGTCACGCGTGCTGTGAGATGTTCAATATTTATTTATGTACCGTGTACGTGGCGCAAAGTATTATTTCGACGAGTTCTTTCAAATTGATACAAGTATATCGTGTTTGCTATCGTGTATATATGTATTTATAGATGAGCTTCCGTTCTCAAATATATCTCCCGTACGTTTCTTCGTCGACTAGTTATTTCTGTCGTTCTTACCGAATGTTACAGGGTATTACGATTTAATCCACCGATTTGCCGAGTTGATTAGAGGAGCGCCTCGGCACGATATAGTACATAGAATTATAGGACGAGCGCTGTATACATAAAAAGAAATAAGTGAGAAATATATGAATATGTGCTTGCTATCTCTCGTCCCAATCTTATTCGTTAATATTAATAGTATGTACAAGAAGATTAATTTGACTGCCATGCCGATTGACGCATTTTACGTATATCCTTGGAATCTCTTTCAATAATTCTCAGAAATATACATTTTTTATTTTAATAAATATTTATGCAAAGTTGAAATAAACAATTTCTACGTAAATTGAGTTAAACATTTTAGTTCTTCAAAAATCTCGGTTTTGTCACCTAGGCTACTTTAAATACTGCAGTATGATCATCAAAATACACGAGAAGACTAAAATTAATTTTTTTCCAATATGTTCGAATTTGATTAATTGCATAGGTATATTTCGTTCTTTATTATTCTGATAGAGAGTTATAAGTGAAAGAATCGTATGTCAGAGATAATATTTGTCTGCGTACGCGTCGAGAATTACATTGCGGTTGACAGAGTTGTCAGTCCTGTAAATAATTTACGCCACCATCGAGATCTATTCGGTATCGTGATTGCGCGGTATACCGAACGAATCTGGCAAGCAATCCGGGTGGTATATCATCCGCAGGAGTATGACAGCGCGGGTATCATACGTCCTGTGATTTATAAATAAATATTCGGCGTATTCTCCAACGTCCGTGCCTTGCCAGACAATCATTTCAATCGTGATTAACGTTTGTTGCGGGATATTTCTGCGTTGATTTTCGGAAATCTCTTGTCTCGAGACAATATATAGGCAATAGCGGAAATAAACAGGAAATCTCTTCGAGCGTTTAAAGTGCGCGATCAAACGAACCGGCCAATACTCGCATAAAATCTCTTGGCAAAAATAATATACACTGACAAAATTCATTTACAAATACAAAATTATATCGTAATTAGTCTTGTTAATGTTAAAATTTCAATGTGTCGCTGACATATTCCATGTGACGTAAAAAGCCTTCTGTTTATGATCATTGGATGCGGCAAGTTAAAATTCTTACTAACAATAAAACAACACATGTTTGTCAGAATTAAATGCAATTTACGTATACAAAGTCTAAACTTCAAAAAACTTTTTTCTGTTAAACTAGTTTTTTCCTTAATTGTCACTCTTACTATATGATATCCGTCATTTCCATATCATCAGATGTAGCGAGAGCTAAGCGGGAGCTATACAAAATCTTCTTTGCATTTTTTCATTATCTTAGCATCTAAGGATCCATGAATATTTATGGACCTTCTCGAATCTACCTTGTTTTTAATTTTATGGAGATTGAAAGTGCCGACAGTCAGAGTTTTCACAATATTTATGAGAAATTAGGCGCTGATGATAATGTACATTATATACGTATATATATTATCTCTGTGTAATTATGTATGTAAGGTTTGAATAAGTAACTCCTACAAACTTTATTTATGCTATCCTTTTTTTTAATGAGAAATACATTTTTCTTTAACGAAAGTTTGATTAAATCACACTTCTTTCTTCGTAACTTCTTTTATTTTCAGAGCTAAACGCGTTAGTAACTAATTGTAAGTTTCAATTAAAATGACGTCTACTTGGAATTAAATAAAAATCTCTCCATCGACTTTTGCGAAGATTGCTTCGTAAAAAATTGCTTATTAACAGCTTGTTATTTAAGATTTATTGGTTTTCAATATTCTTGTTAAGCAAACATTGATTCGATAAATAATTCATAGTTTGTAAAATTGAGAAGCAATTAGTACCATCCTTACCACAAAGGGTGGATAAAAAATTAGAAAAAGAGAAGATTGAGTTTGCTCGTCTTCTTTTCATATTCATCGACGCATGTCGGCGCATTCGTCGTTCCAACTAATATTATTAGTTCTGTGCTGCCCGTTTTCTTGGTTGCGCTCTTAGCAGATATATCTTTATCCGTACTTTCGTGCCAGCGACACGTCCGAAATGCTGGTGAGTGTGGGCAGCTAATTAGTCATCAACGCATTCGATGATCTGTCGCGAGAGCTCATATTTACACTATAATCATAGAGAGTTAAATGTTCGCGTATCTAAATATTTAAGCATTTCATTTAAAATAATTTCTTTCCTTGTAAATGATTAATTTCTTTCAATTTCTGTGTTTTGCATATACTTTTATAAAAACTTTTATAAAATATATTTTTTATAAAAATATATTTTATATAAAAATATTTTT
>QKQZ01004065.1:0-13314 GCA_003595255.1 Solenopsis fugax | reverse complement strand
CACAGTAAGCGTTCGAAGTTTCATATGGGGTCTCTTTGACCCACTTACGTGTTTAAGGGTTAACACTCCTCCTCAACAACAATATCTTATTATTCGTTCAAGCCACCTTCCTGTCTTAGAAACTCTAGNTATCAATCGAAAGAGGAGATTTCAAACTTTTTTACCCCCTGGTCCGAACCTCCTATTTTCGTCCGTCTTTACACAGTAAGCGTTCGAAGTTTCATATGGGGTCTCTTTGACCCACTTACGTGTTTAAGGGTTAACACTCCTCCTCAACAACAATATCTTATTATTCGTTCAAGCCACCTTCCTGTCTTAGAAACTCTAGCTTTACACGCTCAAGTGGCTTGGTTAAAACATCCGCGATCATTATATCTGTTGGACAATATACGTAGCTGATAATACCTGTGTCGCTTAGATCCTTTTGCATTTTCCATATTATAAGTCTTTAATAATTTTTCAATGTAACCTGTCTGATTGATATTGTAAAATTCGCTTTTAACTTTTGCTACCTTAATGCCTAAATAATAACTAATATCGCCAAGATTCGTCAATTCAAAATAGTTACTTAATTTTTTATACATTTCAGATATACGCTTTACATTATTACTAGCTATGACAATGTCATCTATATAGATCATTATATAAACTTTATCTTTACCTATTTCTTTTGTATAAAGACACGAATCTACCTGGCTTTGCTTATACTGTTCATTAATAAAAATATCATTTAATTTGTTATTCCACACTCTAGCTGCTTGTTTTAAACCATAAATATTTTTACTTAGCTTACACACCATCTTCTTTACTCTTTACTTCGAAGCCTTTCGGTTGTGCCATGTAAATTGTTTCTTTCACGACTTCGTTTAAAAACGCATTCTTCACGTCAAAATGTTGAACTTGTTGCTTCCCTGCTACTACTAATAGCGTTCTGAATGTAGTTTGCCTCGCTACAAGAGCAAATACTTCTTCATAGTCCACGCCGTATTCTTGACTGTTGTCCTGCGCAACCAGCCTTGCTTTGTACACCCACAGTAATTGATTCTGTCCCTCGGAAAATTTGACAGACTGAGAAGTCACCATCTTTCTATATACTTGCAGTTCATGATTAATGTAACGTCAAAGCTTAGCTTTATTCGCCATGTCAAATGCAGTCGTAAGCGACCGTAAGCTCTGACGTAACATTAATCATAAACTGCGAGTATGTAGGGCTGCGTTCCGTAATGTGCATATGCGCGCATAATATATAATACACTTAACGTGTACTATAGATAAATGCGCGCATATGCACATTACGGAACGCAGCCTAGAAAGATGGTGACTTCTCAGTCTATCAAATTTTCCGAAGGACAGAATCAATTACCGTGGGTGTACCTTACAACGTGTCCCTGTGCATTTGTCTTCGTCTTGTAGACCCATTTGCAGCCTACAATATTTTTGTCCACCAGCTTCTCCACCAGTGTCCAAGTACGAGCCTTCATAAGAGAATCGTACTCTTTACTCATGCTTTTTATCCATTCCTATGGATCTTTAGATGATGCTATTGCCTCCTCATATGTATCCGGTTCAAACATTTCTACTTCTTGTGTACAGTATGCTAAATATTTATTCGGTGGGACTCCTTTATTATGCCTCTATGATCTTCTTGATTGATCTTCGTTATCCTTCTCCTCCTGAATCGATGCCTTTTTTCTTGTTGCTTGCAGCTTTTATTATCCTTTACTTCTTCTTTGTAATCACTTGTTCCTTTCTCATTGTGCTGTGTTTCTTGTTCCTTCTTCATCTCAATGATCACTTCTCTTGATTCATCTTCTTCTTGAGGAAAATTAACATCTCGACTTATTGTAACTTTATCAGTGTTCGTATTTAACAACCGATACCCTTTTGCATCTTCCGCATATCCCACAAATACAAATTCCTTTGCCTTTTCATCAAGTTTTCTTCTAAACTCCTTCGAAATATGTGCATATGCCTTCGATCCGAATGTATGTATATGCTGTAACGATGGCTTCTTCTTGTACCATCTTTCATACGGTGTCGTTCCCGTGACCTTTGTATAAATTCTGTTTTGTAAATAGTTTGCAGTACATATTGCTTCTCCTGAATACTTATTTGATAATCCCGTGTCGATCAGCATGCATCTTGCCATCTCCATGAAGTATCTATTCTTCCTTTCTGCTGTTCCATTCTGCTCCGGTGCGTATCCCATGGTGTACTGTATTTCGATTCCTTCCTTCCGAATGTATTGAAGAAACTCTTGTTGTAGAAAGCTCTTTAAGTTTGCATTCACATATTCTCTTCCACGATCCGATTTAATAATTTTAGGTACTTTCTTAAATTTTACCTTCATATTCCTTATCATAGTCCTGAATCTTCTCTGTTACCTCCGATTTATATTCTATAAGATATACAACTGTATACTTGCTGTAATCGTCAATGAGAGTCAATATATAACGCTTATTTCCTAGAGACTTCGTTTGCATAGGACCGGAAACATCCATGTGCACCAGATCAAGTGGTTCTTCTGTTTTGCTAAATGATTTTTTTTCGGAAATGGCAGTCTAGTCATCTTTCCTTTTATGCATGTTTCACATACGCCTCTTATGCCGCAATCCGTTATCTTCAATCCTGCTGCTAAATCTTTTCTTTCCATTTGCTTTATTGCTTCTGGATCTCGTCCGAGTTTCCTATGCCATGTATGTTGACAATCTTTTCTGTGCCTGTTTCCAATTGTCAGTGCCTTGTCAGAACGTAATTTGTACAGATTTCCGTTTATGTCTGCGGTAGCCACAGTAACTTTATTCTTCATAATATGGCAAATATATTCTGTGAATTTAACTTCAAGACCTTTTTCTACTAATTTCTTTACTGACAGTAAATTCTCTTTTAGAGTAGGAACATATAATACGTCTTTAACTAAAATTATGTTCTATTTACCTTTATTCACCTTACAGGTGAAAAGGTCTCCTACACCTTGTACATCCGCATTGTCTCCATTTGCCAGCGTTATCACTTCATTTTTATATACATTAAATGTATCGAAGAACCTCTTGTTGTTACTCATATGACTTGTAGCTTCTGAGTCAATGTACCATGTTCCTTTACTGCTGCTACTGTTTCGAGCACTGAAGCAAATTTGCGTATCCTTATCCTCGTTGACAGTTTGATACGCCTTTGATTTTTCCTTCCCTGCTTTTCATCTTATATATCTCCTACAGTCTTTCTTCAAGTGACCTGGTTTTTGACAGAAAAAACATGTAACATCCTTTACGTCTTGTTTCTGTGGTGTAAACTTTACAAACTTCTTAGACTGTGCTTTAAGTGCTTTATCATCTTGTTCATCTGTATGTTCTCTTGCATTTTTCCGTCTTCTATTTTCATCTAAGAGTTTACCTTTTACAAGCTCTATAGTTAATTCATCTTCTGACTTTGTTTCCAGTGCTATTATCAATGTATTATACGATTCCGGCAGACTACACAATATTAATGCTATAACCATTTTATCCTTTAAGACTTCTCCTAATACAGCTAATTGATCCGCCAAATTTAGCATTGTATTTAAATGATTTTCCATATTGCCGTTTTCAGAGAGCTTCATACTGCAGATTCTTTTAAATAGAAATACCTCTATTTAAAAGAATCTGCAGTATGAAGCTCTCTCTAGTGAGTGTAGCCTTTTGATGATAATTTTGCAGCGCTGTCCGTGCTTCCTTCGCATTATTTGTAGCCTTGATGTGCCTCAATCATCCTCGATTAACAATCCAATCGTTCTGCCTTGAGCCATTGTGCGTCCGGTTCCGTCGGCCTAACCTCACCGATCGTGTGCCGCAGATCTTTCCGTATCAACAGTAACTCTGCTTTACACTTCCAAACTTGAAAGTTCGTGTTATTTAACTTCGTAATATTGAACCGTGTATCAGTCATTGTTCTTCTTTATGTCGCGTATCCTGGGCCCATAACCTCTTAGACTAAATGAGACTTTATTACGATAACTGATACAAAAAATGAAAATATTCATACACTGCTTACGCCGTGCTATATAATGTGTATGGGATAGAACTGTATACTCGATTCTAAATACGACTGTATAAAAGCAAATATTTATATAGATCTTAAACGTTGTGTACGCACACGCATGGACGCTACGGGCGGGAGAACAAGAGAGAACAACGGAATACATGCCGCAGAACGACAACGCCACGCGCGCACGCCTGCACTTACACGCTAGACACTTTACACAAACGCGCCAAGCTTGAATTGTTGTTGCTTTACTTTAACACTCATGGTATACTCCAGGTCCGTTTGTTTAGTTACACCCTCTATATATAGGGTGTCCCAAAAAGCTCGGATCCCCTTTTAAGAGCGGATTCTTTGGAACATTCTAAAAAAAAATCCTAATACAAAAATGTTGAGAGTGATTTTCAAATTATTCATGATTAAAGTTTACGAATCCCAGAGCTGACATTTCGCGCGCTCAGGTATGATGACATGACAAGGGGTGAAGATACCACAAGGGTACCTCTTGACATTGAGATTGTCATATAAATACGCAGTGATATTTTTATTAAAAAATTATTTCTTTAAGAAACATATTTGTACATTACATATGCATAATTATTGTTTTCAACAAAATATTATTTCAATAAAAAGATGTTACAATAGCCGTTGGGTCAGTTGTCAAATATATTATCAACATAGTCAATCTTTTTCACATCAACATAAATTATCGATATTATCAATATATTATCATGAAAGTTCTTATCATATGAACATGGTAATGATTTTATTTTAACTGTATAGGATAAAATATAGAAAACGTATATACAAAGAGAAAATCTAACGAATGAGAAGAAAAATTAGTAAAACTATATTTTTCATTGTATTTTATGAGTATGAGAAAACGATTATTGTATGAGTAAATGTGACATATTATCTGAGATATTTTGATTTTTTCTGATATTTTCTAATTTTTATTTGCATTTATTAATTTAAAATTATTAATAAAGTCGTGCAATTTCCGCCAGCAAATCGCAGCAAAGAGCTTCTGTTTGGAGAACGCATTTGAGACTCATATTGCTCGCACGCATGAGTACCGCACGCGACCAATATGAGCCTCATATGATAATCCACACAGCATGTGCGCTCCGTGAATTCATTATGCGCGTATTTTGTTATCTGGGAACCTATTCATTGCGTGATAAAAGAAACATTCCATGTATACTCAAGAATATGATTCTTTTACTGATCTTATTGCGATTCGTAATCACATTTGAATTGATTATGAGTGATGAGATATCATGCATTGATTAATACATAAAATCAACTTTAAACTATTTTAATGATTAATCACATATTTAAAAATATTTTCCAATTATATATTTATTACGCATTATTTTGATTTTGTAAAATTTATTGCTATTTAATTTTTTTTTATTTTAAGAACCCAGAAAACTGTGAAGCATATTCGTGTCTTATCGTCAAATAAACACTGTAACACACACTCTTGAAAGCGATAAATAATTACTACAATCTTGACAAATACCTAAATTAAGCTTTTTGACATACATCAGCATTCCTCTTTATTATAAATCAGCAATTCAGCACTTGGTCTTTTGAAAATATGCGTAAATATATATGCATGTTTGTATTTCTTTATAATGCAGGTTTGAAAACATTATTCATATAAATTTCTTTATACATAAAAATTTTATGAATAAAATGTAAAAACATATAAAAATATAAATATTTTTCATTTGTGAAATATAAAAATTTTTGATATGAAAATACAATTGCACATTTTATGTAAATCTGATTACTGCAAATTTAAGTGTTTAAAAAATGCTTTATTTATGTATAAATTTTTATTAATTTTCCGTATAAAAACAACACTGTATTGCACAAGATGAATTTAATACAATATAATAAAAAATTTTGTATTAAATTTAATATAATTTACAAGTCCACTCAAACTTTTATCTTAATTTAATACACAATAAACATGTTGGAAAGTAACACAAATATTATGTAAAGGATTAATACTAAAAATGTAATACTTTGTCACAACGTAAAAACAAATTATGGAAGCATATTTCTTTGGAAAAATTAATATTTATAATATTACAAATAATAGTTAAGTATTAGTAAAATTAACCTTTATAAACAACAAAATGCCAGGAATATTGTGTACTTTCACATTTATTTTTTACATTTATCTTGAAATTTACGTTTCAAAATTAAATTATTTTTATCATATTCATTCTTTCATAAATGGACAAAAATAGTGTTATGAATTATGTTATTTTAGTACTAAGAAATATTCAATACCAATTTAATATTAATCTCTGCATAACAATAAAACTTTACAAAAAATCATCTTAAATATAATACTTAAAATAGAGAAAATCGTCACAACTAATATAGGTTCTTTTTTTAAAGCGACACATCTTTTCAAAAATTAAATATTGCATTTAATAATAATAAAAATTAATAATGACAAAAATGTGATCTTTTTAGATAATTAAAAAATAAAAACAAATTGAAAGAATGAATACAGCATTATATACATATATAACCGGCCGAAAGCAGTTCTTAGTGCTCAATAATTTTTTTCTAAGTGAATTTTATAAACAATTACAAGATTCTCCCAAACTGCGCCACAATTTTGCTGGACTTAAAACACAGCTTTTTAAAAAAGAATCCGAATGTAATATCACGAAATTAAATTGTTAATCAATTAAATATTTTATATTTGTACGCTCCTCTACTATCCCTCCTAATCCCGAAAAACTGTAAATAAATTATTGCGAAAAATATTACCTCGATCAGTGTTTGAACCTGGATTCCCCAATTATCCGGGAAGGGTGTCTTAGCCAGTTTATGGTAATATTTATAGCAATAATCGATAATGTGAAAATGAGCGTCCTTTTCAGCCGACACGTGTATACAATACAAATAATCCTAATAAGACCGAGAATTGTAATAACAAATTGAAAGAATGAATACGCTCATTTTCACATCATCGATTATTGCGATAAATATATTGATGGTCGAACAAAGACACCTTTCCCGGATAGTTGGAAGATCCAGGTTCAAACCCTGGTTGAGATAATATTTTTCACAATAATTTCTTTATAGTTTCTCGGGATTAGGAGGGATAGTAGAGATGCTTACAAGAATCAAATAAATAATTAAATTAATTATCAATTTAATTTCGTGATATTACATTCAGATTCTTCTTTAAAAAGCTGTGTTTTAAATCCGGCAAAATTGCTTTTTAAAATTTTTAAATTAGACAAATTTTTTATTTAGTATGTTAATATACCTTATAAATTATTTTATTACTTTCGTCGACTGGACGAGCGAAAATTTCCTAACTTTGTAAACGGAATTGGATTGAAATGTATAAAAATGAATTCATGTGGTTATTGCCGAATTAAAATTGTTGATTTTTTAAATTTATTTCAATCCAATTAAAGTTTAAAATTTCCTTGAATTTTAATTCATAATGTGAAAAAGAGACTACGGGATTCTTATTCTTTCCAAAAGAAGTTTTCGCGAGTCACTCAATCTATGGACGAATTTTTTAGTTCATTGATTGATCAATCGCATTATGCGCAAATCCAGCTTTTACAGAAGTTGCATTTGCGCATAATACAATTGATTAATCAATGAATTAAAAAACTCGCCCTATTTTAATCTGACATTGGATTGAAATGACATAATTGCTATTCTTTAATCCAAAATGTATTCAAATAAATATATTAAAATAGATTACAAAATTTTATGGTAATTCATTTAAATCCATTTACTGGGAAGATCACTTGCGACGTGTGCTAAGTTTATGTAATAGGAGTAAAAATATTAATTATATTTTATATAAAATTTTTTATTGTAACATTTTAATACTTGTAATCTTCGGTTTTAAAGTACTTCAAAAATAATATTTAAATTTATTATATTTAGAGAATCTTAGCAAACAAAAATAAATTAAAATAGAAATAAGTTTATTTTCGAATTTGCGCTTTAGATATTTTGAATCCATTTGAAACCAAAAATAATATGATGGATACGAATACATTCGAATTCAACACAATAAACAGCTCATTTCGTATTCCAATTTATTTGAATTCAAAAATAATATAATGGGTACATGCATCTATCCGAATTTAAAATGCTGAATAGCGCATTTCGTATTTCAATTCATTTAAATCCATTTGAATCCAAAATACTCTGGGATTCTAAAGCGCGAATTCGGATAAATTTAAATAAATTGTAATGTTCAGTTTATTTGAATTTATTTTCGTTTGGAACTACGATTAATAATATTTCAGAAAGATTTCAGCCATTTCAGAAAATTTTTATAATATTTTAGAAAACTTTCAGATTGTTTTAATAATCTTTCAGCAATTTTTTTACAAGAACCCAGCAAATAAAGATAAATTAAATTGGATTGAAAATTTCTAATTTATTTTAATTCATTTGAATCTAAATTCTTGAATCATGTATGCAGATAGAAAAGAATTGAATGTGGTAAAATTGAATCATTTCCATGTACAAGAATAGGATTCTTTTTCATGGATTCTGATATTTGTTAATCCTTTTCTGTGATTACGTTTATTTTCTTTAATAAAATAAATTAACTTTTAATTAAAAGAATGAAATACATGTTAATATATAGCATGACAAGGATGGTCGAAATTGATTAATATTTTGTATAATTTGTATAATTGTACTAAATTTTTGTTTAAAAAAAATCGACAAATGTTTAAATTGTAATTTTTAACATGACATTTCTTTACAGAGTGTTCTTGTAAATAATAACAAAATGTACATTAATATTCATTTATGCATTAAATTGATTTATGACTCGCGAAATTCTTTTTCCATTGAAAAGAACAAGATTCATTTTCTTTCAATTCTGCATTATGGTCAAAAATAGATTTGAGGCTTTCAAACCTTTTTTTAGATTGAAAGAATTGCAATTATGTCATTTTAATCCTATGACATAAATTAAAATGAATTGCATGACCCGCTAAACTTCTTTTGAATTAAAAGAATAGGAATCGTTCCGTTTCAATCTCATTTCATGGATTACTGGGCAAGGAAAACTTAAACTTTAATTGGATTGAAATGGATATAAAAAATCAAGAATTTAAATTCGACAATAATAACATGAATCCATTTCTATCCATTTCAATTCATTTCTATTTCCTGGGAATCGCAAAACATTCTGCTGTTTTAGCTACATCTCAGAAATATTGAAGAAATATTTCGTAATAAATTAAAATAACGAATATGGCAATACAGGTCGATAGCAGTTCTTAGTGTTCAATAATTTTTTAGGTAAATTTATAAATATTTACAAGATTCCCCCAAACTGCACGCCGCATGTTTGCCGGATTAAAGTACAGCTTTTTTTAGAAAAACCCTGAATGTAATATCACGAAATTGAATTGCTAATCAATTTAACTCTGGTCAAGGTAATATTTTTCACAATAAATTCTTTACACTTCAGAATTAAGAGGGTTCATAGAGGTAAGCATAACAAAATAATTAAATAAAACCTCGAATGTAATATTACGAAATTAAATTGATTAACAATTTAATTTCGTGATATTCGGGGTTTTTCTTAGAAAACTAATGTGTTTTAAGTACGACCAAAATGTGGCACATAGTTTGGGGGAAATCTTTCTAAATGTTTATAAATTCACTAAAAAATTATTGAGCACTAAAAACTGCTTTTGACCGTTATTGTCATATAACTTTTATTTTATTGTGTTGTTACACTTTCCGATCATTAGAATTGTTTATATTTTATGATCTTTATGAAATGTTTCATCTTTTCTGAAACATTTTTGAAATACTTCTAAAAATCTTCGTTACTGTATGGACTTAGGATATTTATCTATTTAGTATAATCTAATCTTTATACAAGATGTAAATTAAAAGTCCAGAAACAGTCAATTATCTTCGAAATTATTGGTACTTGAAATTTCTCAACTCATATACAACTCGAAAAATATATAACCAAAAAGAATTCCAATTTTGTATTGTTTTTAAAAGATCTTGATATCAGCTACAAAAATATTGTATGAGAAGTAGTTAGTTTCTATTTTATTTCTATATCTATTTCTATTTTAAATTTTAAAATTAACTTTAAAAGTTCCTCCATACTGCACTCAAGATCAAATAAGTGTCGCCGTTTTTGATAAATTTATTGACACTTTAAAACTTTTGTCTAAAATATTTCTCATAGAACCAATAATTTCGAAAATAATTAGCCGATTCCGAATTTTTAAACTATCCTCTATGTTATCACGCTGTTTATTGCGTAGCGAAACAGCGTAGTATTCATATAAATCGACAAAATTCATATAAATTGACGAAAATCATTTTACAATATATATTTGTACAATTTTCGAAAGATTTTTAAAAATCGTCATACAAATTGTCATAACTTGTATTTGGTACAGGTGACTCATATGAAAGGAAAGAAAAGGAAAATATTACTATTATATCGGTTTTAAGCATGGGAGGTCCATGGTTTTAAGTCTTATGTTGTCAGACGTAAATTTTTGCTTATTTTGTAAAAAAATTTAATTATTGCAAAATTCAAAACGATATTATAAAAACTGTTATATCAATTAATTGAAAACTCTTTTTAGTTTATATTTATGTTTCCAAAGTTTAATTTTTAATTTTATTTGAAAATACAGTTCAAAAACAAAGTGGTGTATTGACGACCTTTTATTATTTAATTATGTAAAGAACTTTCAATTTTGTAATTAATACTTTTTTAATACATTTTCATTAGAGCACATTTTTACTTTTTATTACAATAGTTTTTGATCCAGGTAGAAAATTGCTCCAAAATTTTTTTGTGTTACTTTCAAATGTGATATAGAGCAATCTGTAGCATTTTCATATTTTCATTGTTTTGAAAATAGTGTCATAATACTAATATATCCTTAACACATTTCGCTGCTTGTAGAAAACTAAATTGCATATGTAAATAAAACACTTTTTACACACTTGCACGAAAAAAATGGTTTTTTCAAGATGTTTTAAATTTTAACTAGATACAGATCTGAAAATAATTTTGCTGGATCATTATGTAAAATATTCGAATTTGTTGCTAAAATGTGTAAACTTCTTGTAGTCTTGCTCATAGTATTTATGGTCCTACATAATTATTCGGATGGTTCAACAAAATTACTTTCAAATCTATATGTAAAATCTATAGCTAAAGTTTTTGAAATTTTAACAAAATCATTCTTTTCATATAATTATGGAGTGACGTCGCACAGCGGAGAGTTTCTCACCTGCTTTGGAAGAGACCTCGGTTTCGCCAGCTTCGGTTAGTCGCTTCTGCAGCTCCGGATAGATGAGGGAGTATGTGTTGATGATGCTGAAGAGCACGCCGTTAATCGTGAAGCTGCCAATCATGATCATCCAGGCCCTGAGACCGCCATCGGGCGGCCCGACGACCATGCTCGCCGGCTCATTCACATGGTCTTCATCATCGAAATCCCTTTTTCGGCACGTCGTATCTTTGTCCGTTTGCACCGCGTTCTCTACTTCACTGTGCATTCTCTTTACCTTCCCGATCGGCGCATCGATCGTAACTGCCAGAAGGGGATTGCCCTCACCCGAATCGTCGAAGTCGGCCTGACGACACCGATTGTTGACGTCGTCGTGGTTCGACGTGCTTATTGGATCACCCGCGATTGCTACGGTGTGATCGATCGTTTGAATCGACCCAGCGACAGAATCACCGAAGCCGCTGATGTCTCCGTCGCCGGCCTCCTCGCCGATCGCCATCGTTATCGATAGTTATTCTGGTCGATTATTAGCTCTGCCCGTCGGAGAGATATCTGTGAACTTCCGATAAAAAAATCATTTACTAAGAGCTTTTACAAGTTGAATTGAAGTACACGATTAGATAGCTTCTATTAAGGAAATGCGAAATCTTCTATCATCACAATGATACATGATGTTTATTTGGATAATCGAATCTAGGCTTTCTCAATAAAAGAGATCACAGTATTTTTGGTATTATCCCTTTAATATAGTTTTTGTTAAAGACGAATTGATTTCGAATTGGTCGAATGTACATGTTAAAATCACTTCGATACTCTCTTCGTAAAATGAAACTATATGTACATAATAGGATTGAATGACCCCCACGCCTAAAAATACTTGCTAAAATAAAAATTTATTTTCTCGAACGTATTTTTTCTTAATTAAAAGAAATATTTGTTAAATTTACAAACACATTTACACATTCAAAGTAATACTTTTTAATTTACGTTTTTTAATTAAAAAAGATCTCTTTCATTGATGTGTTGTAATAAAAAAAAATAATATAATAATATAGAAGGTAGATCAAATGAGACGATTTGTTGAAAGTTGCAAAGAACGTATTTAATATTTAAAAATATTTAAACAAATATCTGGATACGCGTGCGCGCGTTTCGACTTTACTTAGTCATCTTCAGCCTAATTATGTTAATTTACATACTTAATCATGATACGTTACTGATCGCATAATGAAATATGAAAAACATAAATAACGCAATGATTGAACGCATATCAGTGTATTAATATATGTTGAGATAGATTGGCTTCAAAATAATGTTGTTTGTTATCCGTTAAACCGATTCAACATTGAAAATGAGAAAAAGTAGAATCACTTATGTAAAAAATGTCAATTGATTTCCCATTTTATTCAGCACTAACAAGGAGAACCCGGCAGTCGGGCATCACCGATTTTAATAAAATTTTATGAGTATGTAGTATTCACTCAAACATTTACTATAATAAAGCCGCAATATTCAGGCATTCTCGAGAAAAGAATATATATATAAAAAAAAATTACAAAAGTCAGTGGTGTAGCGTCCGGCGTTAAGATGTTGACTGCTACGCTCAAGTTCGATCCCCGAGAATAAGACTTTTTTCAATTAAATCTTATATTTTTAAATTGTTATATACAATTTTTTTACAATCTTTTTATATACAATTTGTAAAAATGGACACAAATTGTTTCAAATACATTCAACTGGACACGATACATTCTAAGTTTTCAAAAAGAATCTTATTTTTCTTACTTGAATTTCGAAGAGAAACGCTGATTGTCAGAAATTATTTCGACTGTCGTAAAACACCTTTTTCACTGCCACGACTTCAATATGACGCCAATGAAACTTTGTTAACAGCGTCGTTACATTAAAACGCGTTCACAATATTTAAGGCTGCCCATGTACGGTTTCATAGCTGGGCCAGAATCGGGCCAACATCGGCAGCCAACTTCCGACT
>QKQZ01004060.1:0-47934 GCA_003595255.1 Solenopsis fugax | reverse complement strand
ATTTAATTACATTTTAATAATATATCATAATAACATAAATAAATCCTATTATATTACATTATTTTATTCTTATAGTAGTAATATTTTAATATCTTAAATAATATTGGTATATAAGGACTCACAATATTTAAAATTACAAAAGAACTAAAAATGTATAAATGTGTAAAAAATTCATAAATTCATTTATCAATCAAACATTTTAGTTTTTCTTCGAGCTATCTTCAGTGATTTTTCAAAAAATACAAACGAAATGTTAATATAATCGGGAAGTGTATCAAACACATTTAAATAACAACAATAGCTATACCGGTCGAAAGCAATTCTTAGTGCTTAATAATTTTCTAAGCGAATATATAAACATTTAGAAGATTCCTCCAACTGCGTACCGTATATTTATCGGATTTAAAACGTAGCTTTTAAGAAGAATCCAGAAATATCACAAAAATTAAATTGCTAATCAATTTAATGATTTTGATGCTTACACGCATCTCTACGATCCTCTTTATCCCGAAAACTGTAAAGAAATTTATTGCGAAAAATATTATCCTGGCCGAGGCAATATTTTTCACAATAAATTTCTTTACAGTTTTTGGGATAAAGAGGATCGTAGAGATGCGTGTAAGCATCAAAATCGTTAAATTGATTAGCAATTTAATTTTTATGATATTTCTGAGTTCTTCTTAAAGGCTATGTTTAAGTCCGGCAAGTATGCGGTACGCAGTTTGGGGAATCTTCTAAATGTTTATAAATTCATCTAGAAAATTATTAAATACTAAGAATTATGTACTTTCGACCGGTATAGCTATTGTTGTTATTTAAATGTGTTGATACATTTCCCGATTATATTAACATTTCGTTTGTATTTTTTAGAGAATCACTGAAGACAGACAGCTCGAAGTGGAACTGAAATATTTGATTGATAAATGAATTTATATTATTATAAGCGGAATATACTTTATTTGTGTCGCAACAATTGTTGCGCGCCTCACTCCCGTATATCACTTTTAATTCTCTTAATTTTAATATTTGGTTTTTTTTTAATTAAGAGCTAATTCAGTTCTTTCAGTTTCAAGGTCTTTCAATTAATTACGAAAATTTATTGAAGTTTTCATTTCTTTTTACGGGATTTTGGATTGTCTGTCACTCTGTGCGCGCATTGCAAAACTGATTTTGCAACACGCAAGTGGCACGACGTCTGCCGCGGAACTCGTTTGTCCGGTTACTTTCCATTCGCGGGTGCACTTCGGCTTGCGCTCTCGCATTGATCGCTCGTATTTTTTTTTTTCGTTTTGCTTTCCATAAACGCGCGAGGCCACGGCCCGGAATATTAATCGTTTTTTGACCGTCGGAACATACTCGGAACGTGGATGAAGAATTCCGTGACGTCGCGAGTCTGTCGCGCGCCACTTCAAAATTGCTATCAATTTCATAAAATTGGAATGAACGCTCTTGAACGGTTCAATTCATGATGCATCGTGCTAACATTTTTAAATTTGTATTAACAATTTTAACTTTGTATTTGCAAATTGATATTGAACCCAATATGATTTCACGCCGTTATTATTCCTACGCTTTTGGCTTTTATGGCCTATAACATTCAGATGAAAATAATAAAAAAGGCGACGCAATGTTCTGACAGTTTTTTCTCTTTTTATTAGAGGGAGGAAAGGGGGTAGAGTAGTATCATTTTGTTTTTTTTAAATAGCTGAGTAAATGTTAACGCAACATAATTTTTATCAACACCTTTGTTAGCCATAGAATTCCAATCACCCTGTAAGATAGAAGTTCATCGTATATAGAACGAACGTAATTCACAATTTATTGAAGAGGGGAAAAAACTGAAAAAAGAATGCGTTTGTGAGATCGTACAGAAGTTGTAAAATATTAACAACTAATGTCATAAAAGGCACTTAATCTTCGTAGATCTTACACATTAATAAGTCACAAAACAAAATTTTAAGAACATTTTATAAAATATATTTTATTAAAAAAAAAAAAGAATTTTTTTAAATAATTTTTTTGATTAAAAAATAACTATTTAAATAAAATATTTAATTAACTTATAAAAAATTCTTTTATAAAAAAGATCACAAATTAATCTTCGTAGATCTTACACATTAATAAGTCACAAAACATAATTTTACGAACATTTTATAAAATATATTTTATTTGAAAAAAAAATTTTTTAAAAATAATTTCTTTGATTAAAAAATAACTTTTTAAAATAATTTTTTTTACTGCTAGCATTATGTAACGTGCACTATAAAGTTGTAAAGCGCAAGAACTATCTTACGCTCGTAATGCAAATGGCTTACGAATATCTTGTGAGCATCTCTCATCCCTCTCTCTTACTACATGATATAACTTTATATGCCGAATTCATATACACATTACGGTACACATTAAATTCAGTCATATTATTTGAAAGCCACATTTAAGGCCTTTACAAGCTAGACTAAAGTTAAAGAATTAATATCTATCATACTTTTCAAAATTACATAGAGAGTATACACTTGTAAAAATCACTTATTACTTGCAAGAACTGAAATTCAACTTTTATAAAAACGCATTAATGATGAGTAACCAGTTTACAATGTCTAATTGACTGTAACAAAGTAATTTTAACAGTTGTTCTTAGAATTCAGCGCGAATTATACGAGATATCATGGTATCTCACTACCTCACACGTATCTCATGATACCCGTTTTTTTTATATATTTTATTATTATTTATTAATTGTTTTATTGCTATATAAAAAATATTCCGCTGGTTTAAATAAAAATATCCCATTCAAAAGTAAAAATAAGTTTTTGACTTCCTTTATAGAAAAGTAATTTTACTTCTACGGCGAGAAAATGAAATTTATAATTTTCTTTACTGATCGAGAATCTAAACCTATTTTTTTATTTTTTCTATTTTTAGAAAGTATTGAATAATTTTATATGTGTAAAATTCAATATTTCAAATACTAATAAATTGTAGAATAATAAATAATATATAATATGTATATAGTAGTTGAAAGAACAAATTTATTCAAATATTTAAAAATTTAGTTAGATACAGATCTGAAAATAATTTAGTTGCAGCATTAAAATAATGAATAATGTTCAAGCATGCAGATGAGCAAGATTGCAAAACATTTTAATATTCTAGCAAACAATTTGAGCGTCCTACATAAATATTCTGATCGTCTAACAAAAAATTATTTTCAGAATTTTTCTGTATCGAGCGAAATTTTTAGTTACTTCAGCAAAACTATTCTTTCAGTGTAATAGTGATTTTTAATTGGGATGTAAACATCATTCTAAATTTACACAATAAAAAATTCAGTGTCCATTCCTGGGTTAAAAAAGACATGTAAAAAAGATGTTTCTTAAATTGAACGTTGGAAATGAACAAAACTTTTGGAGCGTAATCTTCGTGAGTGTACTTACGGAATTGCAAGCATGATTAGGGCGTTCATCCTGGCATGCGCTAATTTTTCTTTTGTTCGTCCTGCGACGAGCGTCCGGTTGCTCTCGGTTCAGTCGGGCTCGTCATTCGAGCGTTTTATCAAATTAACTCGTTTAATTGGTCGCGTCCATTATTCCATGGCACTCGCGGGGTGCCATGAAGAAACACGATCCTATGGGAAACGTGCAATTCCGCGTTGAATTCGAATGACGTAAGCGTTCTTTTTTTCTTTTTTTTTCACAAACCGCAAAACTTACGAGGTTACAGGAATCTGTGATTTTTCAAATGAAACTTGTGGCACTTTGAAATTGGACATAACTTTAGTTTCTGTTACAGTATTTCAAGTTATTCTTTTATTTTGACTATTTAATTTACCTTTTGTAAATTTCTAGCTACACTATTGTTCACACACACACACACACACATAAATTCGGGAACAATTGTGATTCTTTAGCATTTCATGAAAAGTTAAGGTCGAAAAATTCTTTAAAACATTTTGAATCAGTTTATGCGAGAATATTATATATTATATATTATTTCTCTTCTTTCTTTTCTTTTATAAATTCTTTAATTTCGAAGTTAAAAGATCTTTTGTAAAAATATTTCATGTACTTAATTTAAGAATAAAATGTCTTAGAAATAAAATTAAAAAAAGGAAACAAATTTTTACAGCTCTGTTTTTCCCCCTTTAAATGCATTTGAAAACTTCTCTGCGACTTATTTTTATCGAGATAACTTTTCATAAGATGCAAAAAAAATCGCAACGTTCCCGAATTTATGATCGCTAGTGTATTTTTATATTTTACATAAAAATTTGCTTTTCTGATCGTGTGAAAAATGTTTGACTGACACGGGTATGCGAAAACCAGAGTGAAGCGAAAACGTCTGTGAAATTACGCGCTATTATTTTAGCGAACCGGTTAACGGTCTCGTTTGCGTAATAATCGGCTTGGGAATGGAATACGACAATGGCGGTCGTGGCGGAATGCTGTCGACTGTCGATGGATAGGTACATACAAACGATAAATGCCGCCCGCAACGGATTGTCTTGTCGAGAGAGTTAACAAATACTGTCATTAAGGAGATGCTAAAGTCGTCAATTTTATCGATTGAATAGCAACTTACGAAACATCAATACTACTACATTAATATTGTACGCACACATGCGGTTCAATTTTCTTATAAGTTTTTTGTATTGCATTAGGTGTCTAAATCTGATTCTAAGTAGTCGACGTTGTTTCTCGTGTCACATTTACATGTTTGGAGACTCCAAACTCGTAAATATAGACTGTAGAGCTTTTATATCAAGCAAACATTGTTACTTGATAGCTCTGAACGTCATAGTTTAAAAAATAATAAAAAAGATCTGAATTGAAAAATTTGTTTTTGTTCTTGGCATAAGATCCATACTGTAATATGTATTAATATGTAGGGGAGACTGGGGCAATTCGGAAGGTGGGGTTATTCGAAAAAATGAAAATATCTTTGAATAGGTACATGTTAAAAATTTACTTTAAATACTGTAAACGTGTCCTAATGTAACGACGTTGCTAATAAAGTTTCGTTGGCGACGGCATCATATTGAAGTCGTAGCAGTAAAAAATGTGTTTTGCGACAGTCGAAGTAATTTCTGACAGTCAGCATTTCTTCAAAATTTAAGTAAGATAAATAAGATTCTTTTTGAAAACTTTGAATGTATCGTGTCCAGTTGAATGTATTTGAAACATTTCGTGTTTACTTTTTGCTGTGTGATGTCTATTTTTGTAGACCATACGCAATAATGCGCAAAGTTGACGCCAGGGCGATTCGAAATATCGAACGTTGAATCGTCGTTCGAATAATTTTTCTTTTATATTCGCGTTCTATGTACCAAAATACACAACTTAATACTCAACAGGTGTAATTATACGAATAGCCCCTGACTTGTTCCGAAAACGCTGAAGTAATAAAATTCTCTATTGTGCGTTTATTTTTTTTTATTGTGTGAAACTTTTCTTAATAATACTATATATCCTTTTCTGAATAAAACAGAGTCTTAACAACAGCTTTTTTACATTTTTCATTTTAAAATATAAATTTCAGAATATTCCCGGTTTTGAATTATCCTGGGCTTGGGGCTATTCGAAATACTGGACACTGGTCGACATTTTTATATGTAGTTCAAAGCAAGTACATTTCTGTGTTTTATATATAACGGCATTGTGAAGGGGAAGGTTCAACCTTTCAAACCGTTCAACCTTTTTTTTTTTAATGAATACAGGACTCAGGAGACGCAAAAGAAAAAAATCCTTCCGAATTGCCCCTGTCTCCCCTATATGAATTTCAATTCTGGGAAAGGATTTTCAAAATCTGTAAAAGTAATAAATACGAAGTCACAATATTTTGTTTAATTAGTAAAACAGGATGACTTTAGGATTCCTTTAACTGAAAAAAAGACCGAGTTGAATTCGTAAAAGTTATAACACAACTGTTGCGTCGAATTTACTCGAGATTGATGCTTAGACTAGATCAATGTTGCGCACAAAAAATATACTATAAATTAGTTAGTGAATTAAGTAAATATTATTTGTTTCATCAGAAAGTATTTCATAAGTTCATATATTCGTAAATCTATCATAAACTTGTCATAATTGTCAAATTTGTTCAAAATATTTAATTTTCTTTGAGTATATTTTATGAGATTATTACCAAGAATATATCTTTTTTAAATATAACTTGAAAGAAGAAAAATAAATTAAATTTTTCAGTTTTAAAATTGTGGGCGTGATATTTTTTTGAGTACATTATTTCAAAAATTATTTAGAACATAACACATTACTTTTTAACAAATTAACGTAAGACAGGCGTAAGGAANTTATCTACAATTCCCCCCCCCCCTTGTCTTTTTTTACTCAGTTTTCCTTTCGCTGCCTCTTTTTTTCTTGGTCAGTACTAAACCCAGTTATGGCGCGAGTTACGTTCGGAGACGCAACGCACAACATCATGTCCTTTATGGCGTCCGGTCGAGTGTGCCGAACGCGCAATTATCGGACGCGACATAAATGCCAGACCGCGGGAAGAAAGATCGCGCGGGCCGTTTTAGAAATACGCCGATTTCTTCCATTGAGAGAGGCATGAGACTGCCGACTCACTTTCACGAAACTTCTCTTTCGCAATGTCGCGCGCAACGATTCCCTGCCACTCGTCCCGCCGCATTTGCATGTTACATCAAAATCGCTAAATCCTAATTGCACTGATTTTACGAATACTAAATATTAATTAAACTTCCTCAACACATATTTCACTTGTTAGAACAAAGTAAAACACTAGATAGATAATATGTTTAAAAAAATGAAGTAACAAAAAGATATTAAATATTATAAATTATTATTATTAAATATTATAACATGTATTAAGCATCATTTCCAGCTTAAAATAGTAGAGGAGAATCACGTGATTCTTCATTCATATGTATTTTTTAACAGAAGAGCTTTTGGCATTATTATCTTCAAAATAATAAATAATGAACAAAATTTAAATAATAAAAACGATCGTTTGTTATTTAAAATATTTTTTAAATAATATTTTTAATAATATTGATAATGTAATATAATTTTATTATATTTTTAATAATATTGATAATGTTGATGTGAGAAAATGTAAAAAGAATTATTTATAATAATGCTTTAACTTGTAACAAGCATGTCGTTTTTTAATCGTCACATTTTCATTAATATGACTAGATCATATTAAAAAAAGTTATATAATTTATAAACATTTCATATTTTTACACAAAAATAATATAGAATTTTTTTTTTCAAAAAAAGTTTTTTATAAGATCTCTAGTCTTTCTTATGAGTATAGTTTTTAAGAACTCTTATTATATCTTTTTTATATTTTGATTGTAATGATTTAAAATTCCTTCCTATAAGACTCGCGATGCAATTTTAGAGTTATATTTTAAATTTAAGAAAACTATATGATCAAAAATTTTGAAAAATTTTAGCAATGCGTATATATTAATCGTAAATTTATTTTTAAAATTTTCAAGTTTCTTATATGAAAAAAATCTCTTTAAGTAAAGTATTATAAATTGTGATTCTTGTATAATTTCCTATTTCGCTTGTGTAATTGCTAACTTGACTGGGAACCTCTCACGAATTTAAAATACCGGAGTGGGATTGTGGGACAATCTTCTCTTATTTTCTTTTTTTCTCTCGATCCAAGCGAGGACATCGTAATGAGTCTCAAAGGAAAGGATGCCACCGCCGAGACGACGCAATGTCGTGATTCGAAAAAGTTTGCAGCTGTTGTCGCCAGATGCAATCACTTGTTTTCTATTCGACTCGTCCTAGCTTCGTTTTCGTTATGTAGAGGTATTCCGAATTGCATAAATTCTTATCGAACGCTCGAAAGGATGCTCTCAAGAGATCATTTTGCTCTTCAAATTTATTTCAATTTCTGATTTTAACTTACAAGAAAAACTCCTCAACTCGGAAATTGAAAAAAATTATGTAGTTGTAACAATACGTAGGCAAGATTGTGTGTGTGTGCATATACTACCTTGGATAAAACTATTAGATATCTATATTTTTTCGTTTATTTGGAATGATTTTATCTGTATTATTTTTTATATTGATTACTGACAAAAATTTAAAGATTTTTAAAATAAAGGCTAACTCACATTTTAATTTTAAATCCTTTCAGTTAAGAATATTTAAAAAAATATAAGATGCCAAATATTTTTGACCAAGGTTGTATATACATAGAGAGAGAGAGATATATATATTGTATATAGAGATTATCATAATTTTTTGAATCGAATTGAATTCAAAAATCTTTTCTTCTTAGCTTTCAAAATGTCCGTAAGAAAGATTATTTTTCAGCATGAATTTTCTCACGTTTAATTATCTTCGGCTCAAATATTGATTAATCGAATATTTTAATTGATAGGATTACACGTAGTCGTTGCATCGTTCCGCGTATTTTCTCCGTTTATTTGACAGTTTAACGCTTGGGTAGAGCCACTCTCGCTCTTGAATTTCAAAGAATGACCGACGAATCGGCGGCGTAAAGCCGGCCGTTCGCTTTACGTCTTGTGTGTGTGATTTTTTCGTGCGCTTCCTTCGATCCTTTGGCGAGGCGAGTTCTCTCTAGAAATATGATCGTACGAAGCGATTATTTCTTTGCGGCATAGAGTCTGGATAATTGCTGTCTGGCTTATTGCGTCTTGGTCTCGTGTTTTGGTCAAACGAGTATTTGGAATGAACGCAGTAACGTAGTTTGAGCCTCTTATTGTTAATATTTAAAGAAAAGGTTTTATGAAGGTCTTTCTTTACTTTTATCAAGTAAATTGTCTGCCTGTTACTCGTATGACGAGTAATATTCATTAAATAACATTCGTAAAACAGGATTGTTGATAACCAAATCAGAAATAACAGATTTTTTCGACTCATCGAAATTAAAGATTAAGAATAATTGAAATAAAAATCGTGGTATGTATATCACAATGAAAATAGTGAAAAAGCCAACGAACGGTCATAACAGGATCTTAGAAAATGTATATAAAATTATATAAGAAATATTATTGAGCACTTAGATTCTTCTATAACCGTTGGTCTTCTTTTGATTTTAATTGGGAATTAAGAAGACTTTATTGTAATGCGGATGTTTTGGTACTAAAACAGATTTAAACTTATAATTACTGAACACTTTACACAGTAAAATACATTTTGTATTTATATTAAAATTGATCGTTGTTATTATATTTTATTGAATATTTAATATACCCAAGTGTTAATTTAACACAATGAGATTTGGATATTTTATGTTAAACTGATATTCAATATTTCTTAATTAAAATAACAATTTATGGATAAATGAATACCTAACGCAAATAAAAATAATAGAGAGAGAGAGAGAGAGAGAGAGAGAGAGAGTTTTGAAATATAAATTCTGAGATAAATAAATAAAATATAAGTGTCAACATATTATACATATTTTATACATATACAAAGAAATTGCTTCTACAATTTGTTTCTAAGTTGTGTCAAAGTATTATACATAATTTATATAAATTTTTAAAATAATATTTGTGTTACATTCTAACATATTCATCTTGTATTAAATTAATATAAAAATTTAGATGAATTGTTTGGCATATGTGGTGAATTGTATTAAATTTAATAAATAACTTTTTCATTGTGTAACGTAATTGTTCACATCAAACGAGCAATTTTGTTTATATTGATTGAGCTACTAAGCTGCGAATCCGGACCAGATTAATATCTAAGTGAAAGAGTTCATTAAAAATAAATTTATTCTATTTTTTCTTAGTTTCTCTTTATTTCAGCAAAAAAAAGAAAAGAGACTAACTACGCTCCTGATGCAAATTCTCATCTCGCAGTCAGAGTTGGTAGTTATGCAGAAAAGAGCATTCCATGTAGTTACTTGGAGCTCGATTCGACAGGGCCCCGGTACTTTGTTAAAATTTATATTTCAGAGTATTTCAGGAAATTGCACGTTGCTTTTCAACCAGGTATTTTCTAATAAATCCGAGATCATCGAGAGACATGGTTTCGTGTTTCGCGCCGAGTGTATTATATGCGCGGCAGCAACAAGACAGACCAGCGCTGCAGTTAAGACTAAAATTAGTTAATGTAATATTGTGATAAGATATAATGTTATGAGATATGGGAACGTTTTATAGATTTTATTATAATCTTGTTATTTGTAATTCCTATAAAATTTGATTCGTCCGTTTTTAAGGCGAATAGACGTACTAGTTGAATCTCTACCAGATTTTTAAATAATGCAACACTGACTCTTCAGTGTATTATATATAAATTTTATTTTACTTGGCGCGATTTTGTAAAATCGTAATTTTTTTAATGGAAAAATAAATTTAAACTTTAAACAATAATATTGTAGAGGAAAAGGTGTATGGGTTGTGTAAGTATTATGAGTATTATGAGTATTTAGATGTTGTGATAACTTTTTTTTGTGTAGGATAAATTTTGCAATATTTTATTTTTTTTATAATTATAAGTCTGTTTTGTAAAAACTGTCCCTTTAGCAACTTGTCTGTTATCTACTTTTTAATTAAAGTAAGTTAGCATTTACCTCTATTTTAAAACTTTGCGATTATATTGTAGCTGTTCCTAACAATTTATTTTTAAAAAACATTATTTTGTAACAAAACAAAATACTGTGTGTATTTTAAACAAAGCCAATTTTTTAGATTTATTTTTATGGTAACCCATTATTACCCCTGCTCCTATTCTTCTTGTTATGCAGTGTCGTCACATTTTCACAAATCATGTCCAAATAATAAATATTTCATAACTTTGAGCCTAGAATCTGCTAAACAACATTTTCTTGAATTGTTAAGTTTCAAAATAAAATATTGATTATTAACAAAGATATTGAATAAAATGTAAATGGCCCATAATACCACCTCCTCTATTATTATTATTTCTATCATTGCAATAATATTGCAATAGTATTTCTCACGTTACTATTTTTTAATTAAAGTATCCTTTTTAATATAAAATCTACTTTTGTTTAACAAAATCAAAACGTATTATTATGTAATATATATTACAATAATATTTTTAACCTTTTTTTGAAAATTTTAAACATATGGGTTCTACTGCAAATTGTCTTATTATTTTTATTTGCTTGTTCTTCTTTGATAACGGATTCGCGTGATAAAAAAGAAAAAGGAAAAAAATCTGAAAAAAAATTTTATTGCTGAGCGTGATCGCAAACAACGCAGCAGCGGCCAAAACACGTTGATTAAGCGCCGTATGTTAATCAAACCGCGTGCACGATTTTGAAGTATCTAAAAATTTAGCTAAATACATATTTAAAAATAATTTTGTTGGATTGTCATACTAATTATGAAGAACGTTCAAGTGACAAATAATCCTGCAAAATGTTTTGCCATTCTGGCAAACAGTTTGATCGTCCTACATAATTATTTTGATGGTTTAATAGAATTATTTTCAGATCACTTGTATCCAGCTAAATGTTTAGATATTTTATTAAATCTGTTCCGAGTAGGCAAAAAATTAAGAGACAATAAAACCAACGCTTCTCGTCAGAAACGTTCTTGAAACGTTCCGACTTGGAAAATCACTTTGTGTCGCGGACACAAACTAATGATAACACTGATACCACTGATTAATTCAGATTTATCAATCATCGGAGCAGAAAAGAAAGACAATTTCGCGCAATCTACGAGATTATTCTTATTCTAAGATTTTTGCAATCATTTCCGTTAAAATTAAATCTGCTTTAATTTAAACATTGTTATTTACAATTCGCAAGTCGTCGTATCACAAATATAAACAGTTATGATAACAATCAAAAGAGTTGTTATAAACGCTTAAACATTCAAATTCAATTTTTTCATGTGTTTACTTGCTTTGTGGCAAGGACACTGCTTGTGTGGCAAACTTAGCAAGCCATTTCTTGCAGTAGAGATCGAGAGATGACACAGATGAGACACACGAGCGAAGTTAACATAAGACAAAGAGTGCTAAGTGAAGAAATCTATTATACATATGTATAACGTTAAAACTATTATATATTATATGTAACGTTCTTATTTTAAAATAATCTATCTGCTATTTGTGATACATTTTAGAATTTAATGAAAAGACGAGTTTTCAAGTCCAAGTTAGAAAATATAAAGGAGAAAAGTAAGAACAGATAAAGGTAAGTAACAAAAAGTATATTATTGCAAAAAGATTTAGTCATAGAGAGAAAACGCATTGGAAGAAATGCACGTAACGTATCGAAATCCAATTTCGTGAAAATAATAAATCACATTTCAAATTTTCCAACCACATATCTCTAAGATTAAATCTTATTTATAAGAAGGCATACATATTCATTTAAACATCAAAACAAGAGTCTAACTTTGCGAATTTTTTTTGTGGAAAAATGGAAAGAGATAAATAAGTCGTGTTTATTCCATTGTAAACGTTATACTTTTCTCTATTTAATGTTAAAAATTCATTACAAAATAATATAAAATAGTGTTGTTATTCGTTTTCCATCAGGTGTTTAAAAACGTGTGTGACCATTATATTTTATATATAAATCATTATATCTTGGCTACAGTTCGATTGCCATTGTTATAAGTATTTAATAATTTATTATACATTATATACTTTAGATTTTCAGCAGTGATTATTGAAATTCTTAATAATGGCATTAATGTTTAAAAAAATGTTTAATTTGAATCCTTGTAAAATTAAGTATTTAAAAAAAATAAAGAGTTAGAAAAATTATTAGAATATTTTATAATATAATATAAAGAGAAAAACTTGCTCTATATACAGAATAATTTAGAGTTTTATATTTAATATTTATTATTACATTCCCATATAGTACCGAAAGCTTTCAGAAATGTTTCAGAATTTTATATCTCAACTGAAAAAATGAAACATTTCAGAAAGAATGTAAAATATATCTGCAACATTTCTGAGATGTCTTTGGGATAGCGATGTTGCACTTGAAACTTTGCAGAAAAGCTTTGTAAAAAATTGCTAAAATACTAAAAAAATAATATATACACTCGCCTTTTTCAAAAAAGTAATTTTATTTTAATCTTACTTTTGAATCCTTAAGGAGTTTACTTATTGTTGTAATATTTCATTACAAGTAAAATTTCAATTTTTTAATTAAAAGTAAGGAAAATCATTTTTTTAGTATTTGGACACCGTAATTTTATTATTTACCCTACATTAAGCACTGATCTATGTTTCATTTCTATAATGTTTGTGCCATTTTGTTTTCTGATGGGTTTTGGAAGCAGCAGTCATCACCGTTTTTAAAACCATAATTTTGGAAAATTTACCTATTTAAGCGACATCATTATTTTTTACTAAAATTTAAATGTCCAACACAGAAGAGTACGGAATAATGGAATAAATACAATTTCTCTACCTATTTCTATTTCTCACAAAAAATTCGTAAAGTTAGATCTTGTTTTGATTCGTTTAAATGTACATAGAGAGTAGAGGGTCGGATAATACAAAAATCTTAAAAAAACTTGTCTTTGATAGTTTTTTGTGACGGACTAAATAAAAGTATGAAAGCGAGATTTTGAGAGATACTTATACAATATATTATAAAAGATAGAAAAATATTTCTTGTTTACAAATAAATATTTATATAAATATATGATACATGTTTAATAACATGTCAACATAAATTCAAAAATAAATTCAGGACACGAAAAGTTTTTATGCACTATAGATTGGTTTAGCTTAATTATCGAGATATAGATAATTTTATTATCTCTATCTTCAGTTTACTGCTATCAAATAAATTACTACAAAATATTTAGATTGAATATAAATTAAAACATTTTAATAAGAAACTCAAATCGAAAATTAAATTTTTAGTTAATAACTATTTTTGTTAATTTTCATCTAATCTATTTTGTAGTTCACCAATAATGGCAAGCCTTCTAAGGGATTGTAGCTAAAATTCACTATGATCGAACTACCGAGAGCTGAGATATTATTGCAAAATAACCTCGAAAAATAAACAAAGTGTACTTCAGTAATATTTTTATGTAAGTATTTGTAAATAAAAACTACATAAATAAAAATTTTTTCTATTCTAAATACGAGTATATTCACAAGAGAAATTAATATAAACATCTCTTAAAGTTTTACTTTTATACATTTATTCAGTTCATTATAAAATATTGCTAAAGATCATTCTGCCTCTAATTCCCTTAAGTATTGCACTGTGAACTGCCGTAAATACTAAATAATCATTTTCGATATTATCTTAGAACACGAATTATATGGATGCGGAGATAAAACAAAAGTGAACATTTATAATTATATTGCCAACAAGGAATTTTAAAAGTCTCAATCTCGAATCACACATACGTCTTCATTTGATCAGTTGGCTTAGAGCAAAATATACAAAATGGACGAATCTTCCAAGGACGAAACTTCGAAGAAAAATCTTCTCGATACCAGATCTTCCAGGAAAAGGGTTTTTGAGGAAATTGGCCATCAGAGTTCAAGAGATTCTTCAGAAGAAACTACTGGATTTCAGTGCGAATCTGTTTATAAATATCCTCTCGATCTCAGATCTCCTAAAAAGAAATTCTGCAAAATTCTAAGATCAAGTGATTCTTCAGAAGGAACTTCTGGTTCTCATATCTCTCCAAAAGGAATTTTTCAATTTCAAATCTCTGCAGAAAGTACTTCTGGATCTCGGATTTCTTCAGAAGAAATCTCTCACTCTCAGATCTCTGCAGAAGGAACCTCTCAATCTCAGATTTCTGCAGAGGGTACTTCTGAATCTCAGATCTCTTTAAAAAAAATCTCTCGCTCTCAGATCTCCGCAGAAGAAACTTCTAAATCTCAGATCTCTCCAGAAGGAACCTCTCAATCTCAGATCTTCACAGAAGATACTTCTAGATCTCAAATCTCTTCAAAAGAAATCTCTCGCTCTCAAATCTCCACAGAAGAAACTTCTAGATCTCAGATTTCTCCAGAAGATATTCCAAGATCTAACCTCCCGCAAATAAACCTCCCTCAACGAATTAATCCTTCTGATTCGAACATCTCGCTCTCAAACCTCTTCAGAAGTTATCCTGTAAGAACAAATTCTAGAATCTCAGATATCATAAATAGAAATATCGTCTCAAGAGTTACCCTCGGAAGAAATCCTGAGAACAGACGCCAAAGTGAGACTAACAGGGATGAATCATATACATTATCTAGATGCCCTTTATGCGGAATGGTATTATTGACTTATGCGCTGATTTTTCACAGACTGATATGTCACTAGAATTTGTAATGAACTGAAATAATAAGAATAAAAATTTAAATTGAAATGTGTTATTTATCTATACGAATAACATAATTCACTCTGTCACGTCAAATCTGCGCTGATTTTCTTTATTCCATTTGCAATCAATGACTGCATTTAGCAAAAGAAACGGCTTAGTAAGCGCTTCGTGATCTTTTAATATGATTATACATTTAGATCCAGAAACTAAAAAATATATATCCAATTTTATAACTAAGCAATTAAGTTGTTCTTTCTGTTGAATGAAACGCAAGAACGTTGTTTCACGCCACGTGCTCATATTTCTGATGTGACGATTCGCGAGATGCTCTTACTTGATTATACCTATGTTGCATAATTAAGTATTTGTCATCAGATTCATTCGCACGAGCCACCGATAATATTTATTCGTGGCTTTTTGCGCTTAACTTCTAATTCTATAAAATACAAGTAGAACAATGTCGATCGTAAATTCAGAATGTTAATCTACGTAGTTGTGAAATTGAATGATAATTCTAATAATTGTATGTTTAATTTAATATCTATGGAAAAAATTATATATTATTGCCATTATTACAGTTAAAAGGCCACTATTAAAAAACAGAAAAATTTTATTATTGAACTTTTATTCAACTAATACATTGTGTGTACATACATTAATAATTTGCATATCTCTAGTAGAAATTTCATGCATTTTTTTGAACAGTTACCAGACAGTTTTATTACTTCTGTTCAGTAACTGAAAAATAAAACTACTGAGAATCAAGATGTAACACTTTGTCTGCAGTTACTGCGTATAAAAGATGTGCAAAATCTGAACTCATTTATTGAACAAAAATAGAACAATAAATATTGACTATTCAATTGGTTCACAAGCAAGCCTGAGAAAATTGAGCAGATATACGCATATTTTGATCAAGAAAACTGCTTTAGTCATTGAATGGAACTCTATCAAGTTCTTGTTCATTTCTTACGCAATATTGTTACAACTAATGAGAATACAGTAAGTACTAGACAATAACTGAATAGATGTCTAAGAAAACTGCATACATTTCTACCAGAAATATTTCATAATATTACATAATTAATATATAATTATGCACAAATTAAATAATAATATATAATCATTTATTACAAATATAACAGAAAATAAAATTTGTAGGGTTTTTAGTAACATAAAGGTGTTCTTCTAATTGTTAACTTTAGATATTTTTTCTTTACAAATAAAAGTAATCATAGATTACAATTTGGTCATATTTTAATCAAGAAAAATATTTGCGTAATGAGCGGTGGGATATGTTTATACCTCGCCAGTGTAATTAAGGATTAATATGCATAATTATATATTATTATATTTTTTTAAACATTTTAAAATTATTAAAATAATACGAGGTGGATTTATAAATTTAAATATTCGCAAGTCTGTATTTGTCTTTAAAAATTTTTTTGACATTCAGATTCAATTACAATGTGTTTTAATTTTTAAATATATATTATATCATTAACATGTAACTCTGTTAAAATTTAATAAATATGACACTGCGATATTTTTTATTTGACAAAATTAATTGCTACGACGAAGCCATTACAAAATTATAACTAATCTTATTATCGTCAAACATTACTGAAATGTATGACTATTATTGTATCAATTTTTTGTTTTATAGCATTAATAAAAATGATAGAATTGTAATTGTGAATAAATTGATTTTTTATAACTTATTAAGAACGATGATAGATCAGGCCTCATGAATTATTAAAATATCATTTTCTTTATCGGTCAATGAATATCTTGCGAAACTAAGAAAATTGTGAATTTGAGACAAAAACCTAATGTATCGTTCTGATCCTAGTTCAGAGTTCAGACACGCACAGTTCTTTTCGCGTATAGATATTATATGAATTATTCATCCATTTCATGTGTACATCTTTATATATTTTTATCATTATCAGTGTTAATTACATAATTGGGGTTTATTCAAATAGGCGCACAAAGACAACGTGCGTGAAATGATGACAGAAATGTGAGTAACAAAAGTCTCAAATGTTTATAAGCATTATATGCTGCAAAAACGGGTCTTCCGGCAAAGCTACATTTAATAATCAATTCAAATACATTTATGGGCGACTATTCTTTAAGACTTTAGGTATCAGTTTTTAATCTAGTTGAAAGCTTCTTATTCTCTTTCTATAAGCTAAGATTTAAACAAATCTTGATTTTAAATTTTAATTTTTTCATTATAATAAGTGTTAAAAAGTCTCGTTGCTATTACACGCTTATCAATATTATTTAACGTAAAACGCCTAGCGTTTCTTACACTGAGAGAAGAAAATAGTTACAATAATTATAATTTAACTATAATTTATATTAATTTTCGGTGCTAACTATAAATTTATAGTTGTTTTAATCATACAAATTATACATACTTCAACAATGCATCATCATAATTATGATATGCAATTATATCGAATGGTTATCTAACTTACACTTAAATGGAATTTGCATATAGCAAATTATATTATAATACTAAATCATATTCACATTAATAATAATATTCTATCTTTTATGCATAGTTACGTTTACTATGTTTATACAGTTTCAATGTTGTAAGTTTAAAAGGTTAGTTTAATTATGGCAAGTTTCAATTAACAAGCTTTAATTATTGCGAAATTTATTATATGGTTGAGATATATTTATTTAATCAAAATAATTATTTATACAAAAATAAAAATTGTCAGAATACATCTTCCATTTGCTTTCACCTTCTCAAAAGGATTCATCAGAAAAATTATTTTACTAGAACATTGATAAAAAAATCTCATAATTGATAAAAATCTCCTTTATTCTATTGCGGTGTTTTTTTTGTTTTTTTTTTTAACGAAAAATAGAACGCCATCGCAACTATCTAATGACGGTATCGTGTACTATTGTGTATTAGAAGTTCTGTAGATTCAATTAGAATCCTTTTTTGGTCAGATATTTGTATTTAGTTATCCTACCTAAATATTCTGATTGTATACCAAAATATTTAATCATAATAACTAGAAATTCTGTTTTCTTCCACCAAAATTTATCAAACACATCTTTTTACAATATGTAAAACAAACTTGTAATCAGAAAAGTAATTAAATGTGCTAGTATACATTTTCAAGCAGAATATGTATAGTCATACATATTCTGCTTGAAAATGATTTCATTATTTTTTCTTTTACTTATTTTTTACTTATTATTATTAAATAAATAGTAAGCAAATGTAAATAGCAAGTAAATGTTAAGAAAAATAATTATGTCCATTATAAGTGTAGTTGCAATAACTAACATAAGAATGGCTATTTCATTTTCCATATATATCTTAATGTTTTATTATATTAATAGTAATTATCATAATTTATAGTAAAATTTTTCCATATTTGGCAGAACTATACATATAAATACTTTTCTGTTAGTGTAAGAAGATATCGCCGAAAATAATTTAATAAAATCGTTTTTTTAACCATTATAATGAAGTATTCCTAAAGTCATTTAGCTCTTTTATTTGAAAAAATTTTTTTTATTTTATATAGTTTTGACGATATTTGCTTTGAAAGAAAATAAGGAATTTTTTTCAAAGGAATGTTTTAGATTCTTAATGTGCAAGAATGCTAAAATGTTATAAAAACAATACGTTATTATATTATATTATATTATTTTTATACTTTAACATATAGCGTATAAAAATCATTGATACTTCATTGTGTTTTTTGTCAGTTGTTCTTTCCAAAGAAAATGCGTTATAAAAGGAAATAATAACAAGAAATTTAAAAAGGAATTGCAAGTTTCCATTGTTGAGCGTAATTGCAAATAATGCAGCAGCGGCAGAAATCATTTGAATTTAGCATCATGTGTAAATCAAATGTAAGCAAAGCCATCATGGAACAATAAAATCGGCCACCGCCAAAAATACTTTTGAAATCCTGCCTGATCGCTTGTGTCATAGATCCGCGACAAATGATCACTGACAACGTCGAATTAATTCGGACTTGTCATATTTGTTGGAAGTAGAAAAATAGGAAAGGAAGATAATTTTGTAGAGAGTCTGTGAGATTTATTTTAAAATTTTGCAATCTTTTCCGTTGAAATTAAATTAGCTTTAACAATCTCGAGAATTTAAATAACGTTATGACAATAATCAAAAGAACAGTTGATATAAATATGTAAACATTCAAATTCAATATTTTCTTTGTGTGTGTCACCAGTCTTGTAACAAGGGCACTGCTTGGGGCAAATATAGTAATTTCTCAGTTGAGTTCGAGACGTGACGAGCAAAGTAGCTTAATACAAGATACAGAGACGAGTGCTAAGTGAAAAATAGTATATACCGTTCTTATTTTAAAATAATATATCTGTTATTTTTCATACAGATATATTAGAATTTATATAAAAATAAGTTAAGATAGAAGAAGGTCAAATAAAAGAGAAAGGAAATAGCAGGAACAGGAAAAAGTAGTTAATTCAAGTAATTCACAATTATATATTTTTTTGTGTATTCAGAAAAATTGTAAATATTACTCTAATTTTAAATAAATGATGAGTATATTAATATAAATAAACATTTTTTGTTAAAGGTAATCGTTACTTGAAAGAAAAACAAGTTGAGTAATCATAGCACTAGATAATATTTCTATGCGCAGGATTTTTTTTCCATAAGTATGAACAAAAATAATTTTAATAATTTTATACGTTTAAAATTATTTTTGTCCATACTTATGGAAAAAAATCCTGCGCATAGTTATAAATATTATAGTGCTCAATAATAACAATCATTCTTTATAGTTTTCGGGACATGTTTTCTATCGATCATGAAGATAGAATATAAAAACAAGCTAATAAAAACAAATACTGATTTTTAAAACATATGTTTTCTGATCAGTTCAGTCTTTCTACTTTTCATTATTTTTTCATCTATTATTTGAATATCACAATGTTTAAGGCTTTGAACAACACTTCTACACTTCACTGGCTATGTTAAATTATATAATTAATGCAAGTACTAAATAAAACATAGTCTTCTATAGAATGTCATTGTTCAGAAGTTTATCAGAAACAATAAACAATTCTGGAGAGGTCCGAATTGTGCCTACAGTTTCGTTAGCACACAAAATTACTGTACATAGCGCATTGCATACGACAGTAATGCACACAGCGCATTGCAATAATATTGCGTACAGCAGCGCATTAAACACACGACAATATTGTACACAAAACACAATTTGTTTTAAATTCGAAATAACAATGTCCATTGGAACATGATTAACATCAACGTGATCAATCGTGACAAAAATTTCGTGTAAGTTTGATTATACCTTTTGGATTCTGCTTTTCAAGGAGAAGGTGGAGGAATCCTCGATCGTCCGCAAGTACTTTATAACGTGAAGCGAGATTTCACATGGGTTTATAATTTTCTCACAAAATGTGTCTATTACTTTCGTTTTTATCGACATTGAAGATGAGTAATCTAAATAATTATCTTTTATTTTTTTTATTGTTATTTTATTAATGTAGTCATTAATGATATAATGTATTAAAAAAGTGTTCATACAGTCTTTTTTATTTTACAACATCATCGCGTGTACAAAACGCTGTGTGCATTATTGTCGTACGAGCAAAGCGCTATGCACAATATTGTGTGCAATGCGTTGTGTATAGTTCTCTTACTTCGAGAATATAATTTTTTCAGTAAATATTGAAATAAACGTACACATTGGGAGAAATGTTTGGTAAAATCAACTAAAGTTTGGTGATCAAATGAATAGTGATCAAATGAATTTTATAGTGATAGTTATTAAATATGTATTTGTTTTGACCAAACAATTTGTAATCTTAACCAAATAATTATTTTCATACAACAAATTACGAAAAGTTTTGTTAAATGTAACTAAGTTTTTGGTACCAGTATAACTATAAAATTCATTTGATCACTATTCTACCAAACGATTTCTCTCAGTGCATAACCTATCCGGAATCTAATTTCACAAAAATAAATCAGTTCAAACTTTTGAGTCAGCTATAGATCTCTAAGATTGAATATTATTTCTAAATCATGTTGTACCACACTAAATAGTGACAAAAATACTAAAAAAATCATTTTCGGTATTGTCTCAGAACACGAATTACATGGATGTGGAGATAAGACACAGGTGAACATTTACATTCATATTGTCTGATGAGGAATTTTAAGGAGAAATTTCATTATTCAATTTCGGACCACGTATGACTGCTTCGTCCAATCAGTTGGCTTAACTACGAATAGAGTTCAAAATACAATATGGACGGATCCGGCAAGGACGAAGCTGGCTCTTCCCAGAACAATTTTCTTGAAGAAGATTTAGAACGTCCGAGATCAAGAGATTCTTCAGAACAAACTTCAAGAGTAAATTTACCAAGAATTGATCTTACGCAGTTCTTCTCGAGATACAATACGGACGAACAGTACGAATCTTTTTATAACAGACCTTTTGATCTCAGATCTCCCAATGAGGAATTCCACGAGTATATGAGATTAGGTCATCCTTCAGAAGAATCTTCTGGATCTCAGAGCTCTTCAGAAAAAATTTCTCAATCTCAAATCCCCGTCGAAGGAACCTCATCCCGATATGAGGTCACCTCAGAAAGAAACTTTCAAGATCCTTCTCAGATCCCCGCAGAAGGAACTTCTGGATCTCAGATCCCCGCAGAAGGAACTTCTGGATCTCAGATCTCTTCAGAAAGAATCTCTTGGTCTGAGATCTTAGAACAAATTCCAAGATCTAACCTCCCGGCAATAGATCTCCCTCAAAGAATTGAATCTTCCGATTCAAACTTCTCTCTCTCAGAGCTACTCAGAAGAGATCCCCTAAGATCAGACCCAGTCTCAAATATCCTCATAAGAAGTATCCTCGGAAGAAATCCTGAGGAAACCCAGAATGAGCCTAACGAGACTAATTGTCCTTCATGCGGAGTACAATTAACTCCGGGGATGCTTTTATTTCACAGACTGATGCTAGGTCATTAGAACTAATGACGAACTTGAATAACAATGAATCGGAATTCGAATCGTGTAAACTATTATTCGCCGACATTGCGTATGCGTATAGCACAGTTCATCCTGAGTCACCACATCAAATCAACGATGATTCTCTTTTTTTCATTTGCAATTAATAGTTGCGGTAGGAAAAGTAGTTTAGTAAGCGCTTAGTGATTTTTTTAATATTATTAATTTATATCTAGCGAAGAACTAAAAGGAAGACCCCTGAACGCAGTCACTTGATTCGCGAGAGTTCTGATTGTAAAATAAGCTAATTGTGTGCTAATATTTCTGATATGATTGGTGCGATGATATTTTCATCCGATTTATTGTGATAATTTCGTTTAATATGACTATTCACCTATATTTGCGTGTATTTGTGTGTATGCATATGTTATATAGGCCGTGTTTCAATATACATATTCGATAGTGAAAATTTATAATATATTTAATGTGAATTTACATAAATTATATATAGACTTAATACTGGTATATGTATATCGAAATGGGGTCATAAATGAATTAGTTTTACAAAATTTATTCACACGGTATATGACATTTATTCGTGGTATTGTGCGCTACACAGCTGTCCTAGTGAAATGCAAATAGAAAAATGTCTATATCGCATATTCACAATGGTAAATCCACGCAGTGGTGAAATTGAATGACGATTGTAATAGATAGAGAGTTTAATGTCTATAGAGAAACATCGCAATTTTTATTATTAATTTATAATTAATTTCATAGAAATAATCTGCAAAAAATGTATAATCATTTATATTCAATTGACGAAGTATCATATCTTTATTGAATGCGACTATTTTTATAATTCATCTCTCTGAACTTATTCAATATTAATTTATATTTTCTTGATACTGAAATCTTGATCTGGAATCACGGTTGAAACATTTATTATTATTATTATTATTTAATAAATTTGTGTACGCGCACAATTATTTTATGTTGGCGCTTAGCGGCATTTATAATTTCGTGACTTTCAATCTTAACTGTCTTAAGAAACTTTAGAACTTTGAATTTCAGAAGGAATTCCGACAACAGAACCCAGAGCGGGAATAACTATTATATGTATAAATGCTTTACATGCAGCACACGATTAACAAGTTAATACTTTTATATCACAGAGTATTGCAAGATCATTGGAACTAGTGACAAAGAATAATTATAATTTAGAATTCGAATCATAAACTGTGTTATTTGTAGTCTAGTCAAATAACACAGTTTATTCACATCAAATCAGCGATGATCTTTTTCCACTTGCAATAATCAATGATGCATTCAGTAGAAAAAGCTTAGTAATTTCGTGGTTATTTTTTAATATGATTGATTAACATATATTATATCCATAACTAAAAATAATAACCAATATTATGTTATGAATCATTAAGTAATTATGCTATTTTTTCTGTTATACGCAATCGATGAAATGTTTTTGTAAAATGAGTGACCTTTTAATATTTTTGATATCAGGACTCGTTCTTAATTCTCGCGTTAGATTGTGTCGCGATAAGCTGATAATTTCGCTTGACTCTTAAACACAGCATAGAGGTCTAAGAGATTCTTGCAATTTTAAGAAGCCATAACCTTGGTTCCAATCAATATTTTTCAACAAATTTCTTTTTTAATGTAAGTTTAGAGTCTCAAAAATGTAATTGTACAAATGGCATTGCCGAGAAATGATTTATTGTAAAGTTATTAAGGAAAAACCATTAAGCGAAAATAAAAATTACATAATAAGTAAATATGACAAAAGAATTTTACTTTCTCTGCCGTTTGAATCCTAGTTGAGCATTGAAGCTGGTCAACGTGGCGATTGATAATGGAGATCTCTAAACTTTTTTTTTCCCCCTAATCCGAACCTTTTTTTTCATTCTGTTTTCACACAGCAAGCGATCGAAATTTCACAGGGTCTCCACACTTTTACAAATCGGCAGCAAAATTTAATATAATATAATGTAACGGAAGCAAATTTCAAATAGATACATTAAAACATTTAATGTACATTTAATGTTGTCAAAGTGCATTAAATTTCACGTACATGCTTTTATAAATAATTAAATTTAATATACATTAAATTTTGTGTGTAACTTAAAAATACATCGAATTTCATGACATTTTTAATAGTGTAGACTTTCTATACTGTGTTTAAGGATTAATATGAATGTGCATTCGTATGTGCTTGCATTTGTGCATATATTGAATAAGTGAAGTATCAGGTCATTAGATTCATTCGCACGTGCCATTGATAAGATTGATTTGCAAAATTTGTATTACACAGCTGATTTCGTCAAATACAAATAGGAAATGGTCGATTGCATATTCAGAATGATAAATTTATGTAATAGTGGATTTGAATTACATGATTTGAAATCAGAGAGATTAGTTTGATGTTTATGGAGAAATTGTGTAACAATTGACGTTAATTGATTAAAGGTTTTAATTATTAAAAGGCAAAAAGATATTATTTAATTATTTCATTTAATGAATATATTATACCTTAATAATTCATATAAGTTTAAATATTATACATTTATATATATTTAAATTATTGAAATAATATGAGAAATGCATGCGACAATATTATTATATGTAAAAAAATATTAGAGGTGTACAAATCAAGGAATTATGAAGTCAAGTTGAATCGAATTTCTTTGATTTAAATACGAATCAAATTGGAATCAAATTTTTCCACATTTACATTATATATGAATTTAAATGTATTATAATAAAGTGTTTTCAATAACGTTGAAGATTCTTTTTAATAAACGAGAAAATTAATCGCAAGAATTTTAGAAAACAATTATAAAAAAGTCATGTGTTAAGTAAAAATTTATAATAGATACTAGATAATAAGTGGATATATTGATAAATGAGCATTGAATACATATACAAATTATGATGTTGCTATCGAAGTGATGATACTTTAATAATACTAACATTTTATTAGGAAAATATTAGGATCTTGAATAAGTTCTCGCTGTTTTCCAACAAATGACGTTACCAGAACTGCGTGCGTGTAGTTTAAGATGATAACACATCTATAAGGAAGTACTATAAGCAAGCTTGAAATTCAGTATATGTCATTGCGCCGAAGTTAGCCGAAGTGTAAACAACTTTTTTTTCATAGTGTTAAACATGTCGAGTTTCGTGCCAAAAAGAGTATTTGCAGGGAATTTTACTGCACTACTTTATTCAAAAAAAATCTGCAGCTGAAGCACACAGAATTCTTGTTGAGACTTACGGCGACCATGCTCTGTCGGAAACAACATGCAGAGATTGGTTTAGATCCTTCAAAAATAATGATTTTGATGTTGAAGATAAAGAACGCTCTGGCGCACCGAAAAAGTTTGAAGACGAAGAATTGGAGGCATTACTTCATGAAGACTCATATCAGACGCTAGCTGAACTTGTAGAATCATTAGGAGTTGTTTTTTTTACGACTTTTTTTAAATAAAGCATTAAGTTTCACGAAAAAACAGCGAGAACTTATTCAAGGTCCCAATATAATGGAGCAATTTATGAAATGTTGAAACAAATTTACAGAAATGGTTGTCTATTGTGTACACAGTTTTTTGAATATTTTATAATGTTCATTAATACTATTGTGTTTATAAGAAATGATACAAAAATTTTAGAAATCGACAATCACGAGAATTGATACGCGCTGATACCTACAAGATTGATCGTGCCGAAGACATAATTGAAACAATCAAAATAAGAGATTGATTCGAAATTGAATCATCATTGATTCGAAATTCTCGAACTAGTCCAATTTGAACCTTTCAGATTCCAATTCAAATTATTCACATACCTCTAAAAAATACACAAAGTAAAAATCGATATTTTTTAAAATAGATACAGATTTGTTGCATATTTCCGTAAGTAAATCTATATTCGCTTTTGAAACTTTTTGCCATTGAGATGGATTGAACATCAATGTTGCGAAAAAAACGAATTATGTGGTAATTAAGTTATCTCTTAAATCATATAACTTTGTTAAACTAATTCAACTTTTAAGTTCTCTCTATTATCAAAGCATTGATCAATATTATTACTTGTATTCTCTTTTATAGCATTAATTAAAATTATTACATTATAATTGTGAGCAAATTTATTCTTGGTAACGACGAGTATATTGTGTATCTCATGTGATATTTCACTTTATTTTTGCTATTTATCGCGTGATGTTCATCCGTAAGTTCTCCATTCGCGAGATCGAGGTCCACAAAAATGCTTTACTTTAAGATTTACTCATGCGTCATCGCAATAACGTTACAGCCACAGGGGGAGAGAGAGGAGGAAGAGAGGAAAAGGAAGAGTGTCTTGTAATAATAACGTATAACTTATGTACGGGCGAGTTATTACGCGCCTCCGCACCGCGGAAATATGTTAATACGCCAATTTCTTAATATACAACCAGTAATGATGCACTTTACTTTATGGAATAGCGCACACAAAACGTGTTCTCAAAACGGCCAATATCTCCCGCGCCTTCCTCCGAAGGCGCGGGATTTTTCCGCCAGCGCGTTTAACCTTATGCACTTCAGGAAATAAGCTTGATTGGAAAGCTCAGCATCGGGAAATTTTTGTGCGAAAAAATTGACAGCATGTCAGTAGAAATTAGTGGAGCTTTCTATTCCTTGATTAGGATTACACTAATAATTATCGATCGGTGTAATAATAAAAATATTTTTGTGTTTTATTTTTATTATTTTTTATGTTTTATTATATTGTTTATTTGTATTTAACACATTTATGCCGGCTTGATTTATACTGTATAAAAAGAATGTAAAAAATTATATACACGTATAATAAATAATGTCTGAGTAAAAATTACATTTATAGTGGAAAAATATATATTATAGGTATGTATAAAGTGTGCACAGAAAAAAAAATTAGTCAAATCAACAATTCATTGTTTCATATATAAGCAAGAATATAAAATCTCCTTGGAAGTATTTATAATCTCAAAGAGACATAATTTGCTAACATAAAGAAATCTTGTTTCTTCATGTAAGCAAATTATGTCTGATCAAGATTATCAAATTCTTCCAAGAAGATTTTATATTCTTGCTTATACATGAAACAATGAATTGTTGATTTGATAATCATTTTTTTTTCTGTGTGCGCTTTTACAAAAATTAGTGCTCTTACATCTTTGTTTACAGCTTGTAGTCGATATTGTTTCTTCTTCTATCCGATATTTTTTCTTCTTAACTCATGAAAATTATTATTGAATAATGAGAATATATATTTTTTTGATGAAGTTATACAAAACTTTTTATGTAAGCAAGTTATGTCTGTTTAACACTACATAATTTTATTTTAATATTTAACATTTCGAAATTAAAGATATTTTCAAAACAAGAATGTTTTCTTTTCTATGCGTAGCAATAATGTTTGCGTCTGCGCGTCTTGATACTTTATTAATTTTTCAGAAAAACTGGGAAGAATTGCTAATCGTTTGACTTGTTTGTTTTTCAGGCGGCAGCAGCTGGAGCAGCCCGTATATTGCGATTCCGAATCGCGGCGATCCACCACCGTGGAAGATGATAAGCAAGACGTATCGGGCGCCAATTCGGAGAAAGTCAAGGTAAGTTACAATTACATTGTCGACTGCGTTAATGGAATGTTTCCAAGATTTAAGGAGATTCTCCTGTCTTTTCATATAATACAAGAATTTCATCAAGTTTTGAAAAATAAGTTTACGGTTAATTTATAGGCATTCTTAATTAAAAAGATTTTTTATAGTATACAGTTTTTTTGAAATAATTTTCTAAGGTAACATTAAGTCTTATGAGAAGGAGAGTTTTAAGTAATTTAATCGCAAACGAAATATAAGAATTTTGAAAAACTATATTCATAAGAAAGAATGGAGTTTAATAGAGTGCTATTGTAAATGAATTTTTAGGAGTTAATTCAAGTTATTCAGTAGCTCGTGATTCCACTTATAGTTAATTAAACATTAAAATTCATTTATTTTACATTAAAATGTTAGTTTGAACTGAAGTGTTAGTTCAGTAATTCTATCATCTTGTAACCCATACATATAAAAAAGTGTAAAAGTTTTTTAAATGCATGGTAAATTTTCATCCAAAGTAGTATTAATATCAGAAAAATATATGTAGTATTCTAAGATTAAAGAACATTTTGGACTAAAAAAATGTTTCACCATATTATTTTCGTGTAAGAATATAAAATGTTCAAATTACACAATTTTTTTTAAATATGATGAAAATGTGATAACATTGCTACTTACTATTTGTTACTGTTGTAAAATATGCCAATATTTATCAATATTTATCCTTTATTATTTATATAGAACAATATAATTCCTGCGACATAATAAAAGATTGATAATATAATTCTCTTAAAGATCGAACATCACCTGTCGGGCGCTTTCTTCTGACAGTGAGAACAAGATTTCGTCTCAGATTAACGGTATTTTATTTAAGCGACATATGCGTATTCGAACTAGATTTTGTATCTGCACATTGGACAGGTCATTAACTTTTGTAACATACTGAAGATAGACAAGTAAGTCCGAAATATGTATATGTGATTTTTGCGTTTAGATAAACGTTATTTAGATTAATATTATAATTTATTTTTACTTTGGTCGACTTGACCTTATTTTGTCACCTTAATATTTTGTTTTTATCATTTATTATTTAAAAAAAATATCTTTAAATTATTGTTTTTATTGGTTAAGATTTAAACCATGATTTACGTGAAAAACCGGGAAACCTAGACTTTTCAGAGGATTTATTTTTTTTTCCTTGAAAATCACAGATTTTCATTGGGATTTTGATAGAATTTTATTGACATTTAGGAAAATTTTTGGAATATTACTTTTTTTAAATTTCAATTGTATCTCTCTTTTTTTTGATAAAATTGTTTCTTTGATCTCTTTTTTTCTTGATAATCGGTTAGCTAAATTGATTAACAATAAATATGGCACGTACATTCGTGTATATTTTCGTGTGTTGCGTGACGTGTGAGTTTTTATTAAAAAATTAGTGACAATGCATTGTTTGAAATTGGAGTAATCTATTCGAATTCTGTATTTCTAGTAAACTAAATTCGTATATTGCAAACAAATCGTGTCATATTTTTACATAGTTCCTATTATTTTGTTTCAAAGCTTTCTCAGATTTAATATTCAAACTTGAAGTGGTTTTTTTGGGGATTAAAAAATGTATGCTTAAAAAATATTAAAAGGTACAGTAAAATTAATTTATTTAAAAGCTGCATTAAAAAATTTTTTAATCTTTACGTACGGCGCTTTACAGAAATTCTTTTTTATTTTGTTATTTGCTCTTCGCACTGTCCATAACTACGATGATATTACATGTACGCACTCACGCACTTGATGACAAGGAGCGATCAAAGGCCTCTTCTAATTTTATTAATATTATTTCTTTTTTTTTATTATTATTAAATTTAAAATTAAATTGATCATTAAAATCATTTTTTTCTTTTTTTATATAAAGATGGAATGATGATCGCGTGCGACTGATTATCAATCTCCCGCATGCTTTGCTGAGATCTTCTTTAATTAAACAAAAGATAATCATTTTATAAATTCATTAAATAATAATATTCATTTTCTCGACGTGCTATGCACCTGCCAGTGAGAGATCACGCGCTTTCGGCGTGATAAAAAAGCTTATGAATAAAATTATTGAGAGAGGAATGCGCTGAAAAACTAGAACAGCGAATTTGAGGAATCGCCTCCCATCGCGTCCGCGTCACCAATCTACTATTATATAAACCCGCTGATTTTGGTATTCGGTACTCCTTTTCCATCTGATCAGCTACTCACGATCGATCGATTCAGGATTCATTTTCATTAACGAAACTACGACACAATTGTAAGTGAATAATTGTAAGTAAAGTTCGCGCAATCTCTTTAAGAAACCTAATAAACCTAATAAGTTCTTTGTAATTTAAATTCAACTGAAAAAAGTTAATTACAACCAGTGTTTGCCATTATTTGTATAAAATTATCTAGATAATCATCTAAATAAAGAAATAGCTTCATCTTATCTTCATTTAGATTATTATGAAGCATATTTTCATCTTTATCTTAAATACAAACAGTATTATTTTTTTCAAATTATCTAAGATGTGAACAATAACGAAAATGACAAAGAAGTGCTGTCCTCTCTTAGCTGCAACTTTCAATTATATCATTTATCTTAAAGAAGAGATTTTTAAAATGATAACAATAGGGTTGTTTTGAAATTCACTGCAACTATTAAAAAGAAGGGTATTATGAAAAGGTCTGTTTTGACTCGAAGAAAATAAAACGAACAACATGTCTTATAGTTTTTGATGCGAGAAATCAGATGGTGTTAGTTAAAATTATATCACGTGAAGGGAATACATAGAAAATTGCATTTAAATCGATAAAACGCATAGCGTTTCGCAGGACTCTGCTAAAGTGCTAAAATATTCAGTATTTTTAATATTAAAACATGATGCATAATATTATACATCATGTTTTAATATTAAAAATACAGAATATTTTATAAAGATGCTCTATTTAATAGCGAAAATATCAGGCGCAACGGCAAGTTCGTGTGCTTGCACGAACACATTCGAGTCGGCTTCCTGTGCCCAGTGGCTGGCACTTGAGATCCATTTGTATGTTTACATATTCTTTTGTACGTCAAAACACACGACTATTCCTGACTTCAGTTATAACATATTGATTTAATAATTTTTATTCTTTATTATGTATGTAAATCCCAGAATCATTTTGGTTTATTAAAACAAACATAATATTTTATACGTAGAATTAAAGTGTCGCGATCTACTTACGCGATATACTTTAATCAAAAGACTATATTTTTTATTTAATTTAATTTGGTATTTACAAAAATCAATTTCTTCTGTTTTTTTTTGTAACTTAAATTATGTAAACATTTGTAATTTTAACTAGTACCATCGGATTCTTCGTCTCAAAAACTATAAGAAATGATGTTAGTTTTACTTTCCTTGAACACGTAAAACAGTAAAAACAGACCTTTTCGTAACACCCTTCTTTATGTAACATGAACTATAAATTTTTAGTACTACCAGTGTATATCGGAACGCAGCCCAGATTGCATAGATTAATAGTAGTGCAATGTAAAAATTACTCCAAAACTATAAATTTGAAAAATTTACAAAGAATTTTGTCGATTATTATATAATGCGAGTTATATATTTCTTCTATTTTTTAACTTCGATTTTAATTTGCGTATTGATTCAAATGCAAAGAGGAATATTTTTTGTGAAGATTAAATTATTTGAAGAACATTCGTTTTTAAGAAATAAAAATTTAGAAATAAAAATATGAACATATAATTTTTATATTCCAAATTGTTTTGCTCAATAGCGATATTATCTAAAAATTATCTATAGATAAAATGATGTATAATTTTATATTTTATCTAAATAAATTAAAATTAAATCACCTTTATCTTATTTAAGATACATTTACATGTAATTTATTTTATCTTTATCTAAATAATTTTAAGTTATCTATGGCAAGCCATTTTACTTTTTAATAGCATAACATAAATGTTCTCTAATATAAATGTTTTAAAAAATAATTGTCTCAAAAAAATTATGAGTTTAAATAAATAATTAAAATTATGTCCAGACATAATAATAATTCCACGAATTAAAATTATGAACGCAACATAATAGAAATACGGAATTATTTTTATGTTGATACATAATTTTAATTCGTGGAATTATTATATTATTACGTCGCGACATAATTTTAATTCGTCGAATTATTATTATGCGTTGATATAATTTTAATTCATCGAATTATTATACCGTGACATAATAATAATTCTGAATTTCTATTATGTCTGGACATAATTTTAATTATTTATTTAAACTTATTGTTATTGATTATAGATCTTTATTAATACTTTTAAGCTCATACAAAATAACTAGTTGCTCATTTACGTGTCACATACACATGTTGTATTTTTATAATAGATGTTTTAACGGTTAGAATACAGAGCCACGGGCGATAACAAAACAAAAATACCATATCGATAAAACAGTGCACCACTTCCATGGTAAATGTACACGCGCGACTTATAAAATAAAGCTATAATAATATGTGTCAAACATTCATCACTTATAATTCTTTTGAGACAATTATTTTTTTAAAACATTTATATTAGAGAACAGAAATGTTCTCTAATATAAATGTTTTAAAAAATAATTGTCTCAAAAGAATTATAAGTTTAAATAAATAATTAAATAATAATACTATTAAAAAGTAAAATGCCTTGCCATAGTTATCTAAATGCAACACTGATTATAACACAGTTTAATATAGAAGCTCTTGTCTTTTTCTTCTTTCACTCCCAATCAAAGTAAACGGAATGCAATCTAATTTGGACCGAGAGAAATGTGTGCCTTAGAGTCCGACCGAAAATTTGGTTTCAGTTTCGGTTATCCACTTTCAGCTAAAAATTGAAGTTTCGATAAGATTTCGATTTCAGCGGAAATTGAAAAGGAGTTTTGGCGACGTAGCCGAAACTAATCATGTTATTTTGCAATAACTTGCAATACTGAGTAAAATAAAAACTTATAGTACAAAACATTTATTACTTGAAATTTATGAATTATAAAATCGATTTGAGCCTTCGGCGTTATTGATTAAGAATAATAACAAATTATTTCAAATAATTTTTTTATATATAATTAATTAATACAAACTCTTGCAATTAGTTTAAAAAACATTTCCATCCTTGTTGTGGATCCTCTTTAGTGTAACAATAATAATTCATCCGAGAATCGAAGAAAAGACTCAAAATACTATCTTACGCCCCAACAATAAGAGAAGATTCATATCGGTAATTGATTTTATAATTAATTTATTCTTAGCGCCATAATTAATCTATCTTATTAACGTAAAATATATTTAATGTGAAGTGTTTATTATCCATTGATTTTCTAAAGACTTGTTAAAAATTATTTTTATTTTATATTTTCAAATTTTGTTATTATTAAGATAATATGATTATGACATTACAGATAGTGTATAACATACTGAAATTAAAAAAGATTGTTTCGATCGAACTCTCCGTACTTTCTTTATTTCACTTCATTTCTAACTTAGGAAATTGGCGGCATCTACTTTCCTTCTTCGATCACGTAAATAAAGCAACGCGCTATGATACTTGTGATGTTTCATCCTTCTTTCTTTCACACATGCATCCTCAAGGGAGCAGCGCTCTGATATCTGTGGCGTTCTGTCACTCGCTTCCATCTTATTCAACTCTCTTTCCACCACTTTCCCTTTCTACTTCAGAAAGAGTAGCGCGCTTTGATACCTGAGGCGTTTTTCTTTCAGTTTTTTCCCCTCCGAATCAATCTGGCTGAACGGTGCGCGGTTTGGTATCAGAAGCATTCTCCGCATCATTTTTTTCGAACCCTTTTCCAATCACAAATTCGAAAGCCGTCATCGAACCTCCATCTCCATATATTTCTCCTGTGGTCTTGGCCCGCAAAAGAAAAGAGCCAAATAGAAGATCCAATTATTTTCCAATATTTCCGGCATGATGTATCTACGACCTTAAGGCGATGCTGGACTGACGGTGGAACTCACTCGACGTTGGTACTGTAGATTTCTCTTCGACATAAAGTCTAGCGACTAAGGGCCGCGCGCGGGTCAAAGAGTAAAGAGAATAGGCGCTCTTTATCAAACGCACTCATCTGTCCTTGTTTTTCGACTTTAGCGCCATCTAATGCAAGATCTCTTCACTACCACGAACACAATTACTGCTCTTCCCACCAAATCCGCGTGCAAATTACATAAACCATTTTTAAACAATCATTTCTCTCATACTAGAACTTCTAGGATCATTCTGCAAGCGCCGTATTGTTCTTTCATTTAATTCATTTGTCGGAAACTACTTATTTTATACATACAAAGTCTAAAACTTTTATATGGGGCACATGTTGTCACGAGTCAGCTACAGAAGCCGATAATTAAACTATAATTTTTTAATCAACTTTCTTTTTTCGTATTAAATTATAGTTTCCGACAAATGTTTTTGTCACTACTTTAATTGTGGAAAAGGATTTTGAGATCTATACAGCCAATTAAGAGATCGGACTGTTTAAAAATAATCGCGTATAGAGAGACCAGTCCAGCATCGCCTTAAAGGCACAATTCTAGACAACACCATATTTCTATCGGAACCGTTATTAAAGGATTAACAATAAAATGTAAAAAAGGAAGGTGATAATCAAATATTTAAGATATTCCACTCGCGGAATTTGAATTATACATCCGTTCAGAATATACTCTCATTCGTTTTGCTAATTACAATGGAGCCTTTCTTCGCCCAAATAGCTACAATATGGGTCGATCGAGACGCGGAGGGCGTAAAGTCCATCAGAAGAGGCTTCAAAAAGCTTTACTCAGTCATACCGAGTTCGACGAGTCGGTTTTCGAGCTGGCCATTAAGCAAATGGCCTCATCCCCGGCTTATTCCGGGCCGTCCTTAGCAGGACCATTTGTGAACTCACAACCGCCCCAACAGGTGATGAGGACTCGAAAGCAAATGAAAAGTCTTCCTCCACCTCAATGGACAGAAATTACGGGCCAACCTGACTGTATACGCACCGTTTCGTATACTCACGAAACCACGATCGGTCGCCAACCAAATACTCCATTCTCGCTGACTTATGGGCCCGCGAACTACCCCCGTAGCTCCTTATTCTATCTTCCTCTCAATTGACTTCCGCTTCGCCCCTAAACGGCGGAAGCTAAATATCATTTATTCAAGTCTATGTGTAATATTAATATTCGCGTAGCAAAAATGTTCAAAATACCAACAAGTAGAATACTCATATTTTCCGGATTTCTTTTTCTCCGTTTCTTATCCTACCTTTAAATATATTACGTCCCTTGGGAAGCGCTAACGAATTATGTATTGCTCACGGAACAATTTCATCTGGAATTTTGAATAAAATTCCTGGAAAATCTAGGAATTCCTAAAAAATTCTTTTATAAAATTTAAGTAAACACTCTGTTAAATTTTGTTCATTATTTTGAAGATACCAAATCATCTTTGTTAAAAGAAATATATTAATGAAAAATCTTGTGACTTTCCTCCACTTTTTTAAACTGGAGAATCTCCTTAACTGGTACAGTTATATACATATATAATGATCATGATCAGGGTTTGGATGTAACGCGTTAGGGCCAGAATAGAAAAATTACCATAATAGTCGTGTAGTCATAACCATAAGTCAACGAAGATCGACATGTATACGTACATTGAGCTTTGTATCTTGATTATGACTATTACGACTATTACAGCAATCCTCAGATAACAAAGCGTATCTAAACAAAATTGTTGAAATATTGCTTATAATAGACGCGTTCCATTTAATCCTCGCAACGATCGCGAGTTTTATTTGTCCTTGTTTAATATTTGGCAAACAACAAGGATGAATCGATTCCATCGATTGAGCGTTGCAAGCGTTAAATATGGAACGCGCTCAATGTTGACAACTGATATTTGTCTTCAACGATTTTGAATACCTATATCAACATTGAAGCAACATGCAGGTATATATAACGCGTTATTTTATAAAATTAATAATGAGTAATGGTAATGAATTACTTTTTACAAAAAATGAAACGGTAACGATAACGCGTTACTTTTATAAAAAAGTAACGTTCTCAACTCTGATCATGGTTTATTTGCACTTGCGGCAATTAATTACGTGACACGAATGAAAGGAAAGGTGAAGGAAAATGTAATTTGAAATATCTATTACAGAGCACGACACAGGATCTATTCGAGTTACTCGAACGAGTACAGAGTTCACGTCTCGACGATCAACGTTGCGTCCTGCCGTCGTACTTCTCTCAGGTATGTAACAGAATTTGTATTTGCACTAGAGCTCACAGATATACTTGCGAACAAAGATAAAAAGCAAATTACACAGATAATTGGAATTTAAAAAAAGGTGGGGACTTTTTTTAATTGATGAATATTGATGAAAAGACAATTGTGTCTTCCTAGAATGAACTTTTCAGGCCCCCGTTTGTACCAATGTAGATTAACTTTAATTTCTTGGTTTAACTTATTTTCTTTTCTTCTAGTTCTAAGAACTAGAAAAGAAAGTTAAATGGAGATTGAAATTGATCTACACTAGCATAAACAGGCTTTAGAATAAGACCCTTTCTTATTCTCAAAACAACCGATTATAAATATCTCCACATATCATATATAATGCGTATTTAAAAAATATTTACGATATAGTTTTTCCTTCATTTTCATTTAAGACGACGTTCTGCGACATAACAATTACGTAAGTCAATCATGATATACCGGTGCCCGTATATATTGTATATTCTAAAAGAATGGAACCACTTGCCCCTTGTTATCTAATTTCACACATTTAACTATAATTTAACGAATGATTCGAAAGTGTTACGAAAGCTAGCCCAATTTACGATATTTCACTTCTGTCTCACGTTTTCACGGTCGATTTAGTTTTCATGGAGTGTTTCAAATTGACATTGATAACTGTCTCAACGTCATGATGAAATGTTTCAAATATATCTAATCTATTACGTAATTACTACAGGTATACATCATTATGTCACTTCGCGAAAATGTGATAAGAATATAGATATCATCAATCTTGCAGCTTTTTAATTTCGAGGAAACAGAGATGAAAGAATAAATTAACAACTCTTTTTAAAGTGTTAAATGCATACGTCAGTTGAATGCGAAAAAATTACATTTCAAGTGGCACGCCTCTTCGTATTACTCCCATTCAAGAATATTCTTGTTCCAACCTAAATGATAGCATCTTTTGTTTCAAGCCAAGAATCAGAAATAATATAAAAAATTGGATTCTGTTAAAGTTTAAAACATGTGATTGTATAATATGATAATGGATATTATACAGATATCAAAGATGTCTAGAGGTTTTCCGAACAAGCATTAGTAGTAGAAGAAGTTACTGAATGCGTACCACTTAAATTGTCTTTTTATTTTTACAGTTGACATATCTTGTTTAAAAGGTAAAATAAACAATTTCTTTAAAAAAATTTTTTTTCGATTTAAAAAAGAAATAACATTTTTTTTTCTAAAATTGTCTATTTAATTACTCTCAACCAGGATTGGAAGTAATTAAATAGACAATTAGTAAGTTATTATTTAGGATAAGTTAATATTTTTTTTAAATAAAGTTAATGACTCATAAAATTAACTCAGTTACGTTAAAAAACGTTGTACGAACGGAAAACTAATTTGATAGTTGCGTTAAGATTAAATTAAATTAGAAACTAATTTTGTAAAGCATTATTTAATTAAAATGTTATTTTTTTAAATTAAATTAATCTGCATAACAAATCGACTGGAATATGCATCATTAAATAAAATATTTTATTTGTAAATTATTGAGTATATTTGAAGTAACAAAAAAAAGTTATTTTCTTATAAGAGAAAATGTATTTTTTAAGAACTTTTTTTCTTTTACATAAATAAATTTTTAACTTGAGAAAAAGTTAATAAGCTAAAGTTTATGTTTTAAAAATAAATAGTGAAATTAAAAATTAACTCATTTAAAATTAACTAAATTAAGTTAAAAATTATTAAGAGTTATTAACTTTTTAACTATAGTTACTACCCAACCTTGCTCTCAACTTTCCGTTTCTTGTGCGTAAATCTTGCGTGACACGCCCGAAGACAAGCTACGAGAACGAACTATAGATGAATGGACGGCGATACGAGAAAGAGGAGATAGGAAGAGAGAGGCTGAGAATGAATGAACAACACGATCCGTCACGGCTGCCCGGACGCGGACGAAAAAAACTCGAGACGAATCGCCCGCGCGATCGCGCAGCACTTGATTTCCTACAATCGGGCAGAGCCGCGTCGCGCAGGGGGCCCCCCGTATCACGCGTCGGTACCCCGCGCCCCCACCCCCTCTCGCTGGTGGGGGCATCGTGTCAGTCACATATTAAATCGGCACGACACAGGGGGAATGCATGTCCCCCTTTTACTCAGCCCAAAATGGAAAAAGAAAGAGACGCACCCGTCTCCGTGTCGGGTTGCCGGTTTCGCGGTAATTGATTGAACGTCTGACGATGGGATTGAATGACACCGCAGGCAAATTATACGGGATGATCCAGAAAAAAAAGTGCATACTTTTTTTCAACCGTGCTGAAGAACACAAAAAGAAATACTAATTTTTTAATATCAAAATGTTGATAGCAACGAGATTCCTAAAATTACAATTACTGAAAACACTAAAAATTATTGCGTATTGTAATATATTAATTCTTTAAGAATGGAAGCATTCTAAGAAAGTAATTTATGAAAAATCTTGTTTTCTAAGGGTTTTCGAGAATTTGATTCTGTGGCCTCAAAATTCTAAAATTCAAAATTCATTGTGCAAACAGAATTTTAAAAAAGTGATCTGATTATCATAAAACTTAGGGGGAGGGGGAGAAAGAGTTTTTGGGATCACTCAATTTGAATGTAATGTGAAAATGCTAAAATATATTCAAAAATGTAGTAACCTCCAATGATGGAGGAACTTGTGTTATAGGACTCATGATTAATGTGTGGACGTTGTTGCATGGCATTTATAAGCGTCTATTTCACACGGCTAGCATAAGCTTCAAATAAAACAAATTGGAAATATATATATTGGCATTATTTATTTAATAATAGTACAAGTTTCTTAAAACCAAGTTTTATGATAATCAAATTATTATTTTTTAAAATTTTGTTCGTTAGATTCATCATTTTGAATTTTTTATTTTTGATCTGAGATTTGAATAAAACATTAAATTACCCCATAGCTGAGTTTTGTCAGTTGTGTAAAAATCGATCGAGCAATTTACAAAATAGAGGAAGAGTAATCTCAAAAAGATAAATGCCAATAGCTAATAAATTATTCAACGTTGAAAGTTAATTTCTATTTTAAAAAAAGGTTTTTAATCCCTCAAGAAAGTACAGGAATAAATAATAAAATTATCGTTTATATTGTAATAAAATTATGTTGCTTTCAGTTGATCTGAAGTTTAATTTAAAGCGCCAGGAATCATTAATCATACTCAGTTTAATCAGTTACGATACTAAGTCGGATTTTTTCTTTCAATTGAAGAATCCAAATGACTTTTACACTCGTGGGAAAAGTCATTGCGAATAACAAGCAAAGTGAAAAAAAAAACGCATCTGCAGGAAATTACGCATATGGGAATCGCTTTTGAGGAATATTTGTGCGTCTCTCGCTTTCTTTCTCGCCGGTGAATCGTGCCCGGATTTCGACATACGAATTGTAATCATCTGCGCGCCACATGCTATATCCCACAATGTCGTGAGAAGCGCTCAATTCCTTTTTATCCTTACTGATTCTTCTACGTTCGCGTACTAGCTCTAGTTGCTTCTCTGCTTGATCGATACATGTTTACTGTCGATAATGCAGATCGCGTTGGGATTGAAAAGACAATTTTATCAACGGCCGATGCACACGCTGTATCGATGTCACTGTAGTATCGACTTAAAAGAAGGTATAATATAGTGTTCTTCCTTATCAACGATTAAAAAAATATCAAGTGACGATAAAGTACATTAAAAAAGATCGATGGGCTGCATATATTGTATAATAATATATAAATTACGTTATTACGCAAATATAGCGCTATTAAATTTATGTCAAAAATTATCTTATGTCAAACGAACTTTCGGTTAAAATATTTCAGAAACTGAAATTATGATAAAAAAACATTTTTTAAAATTAATATCGATATATACTTTCGATTGCAATCATCAGTCCGAATAAAATTTCAATACCGAGATTTCGAGTCCGTGAAAATGTCACTTCAACGATTTCAGATTTTTTAGTTACATGTATATACGCACGTACGTAAAGTGATTTACCTTTCAAAAGCCTTTCACATGTATGTAAATTGATTGAAAGAATATTTAAAAGATGAAGTTGATTATAATAGGCCTGTTCGTATTGCTTATATGTTTGCTTACTTCGCTTTCTTTTTTCCTCTTCAAGAGATAATAATCATATAAGACGGACTTAAAATCAAAATGTGTGTGTAAAAACTTGGCCAGTGTCCCATTTTTATGTAGATGAGAAGAGTAATATAGCACCCATTTTTATTTTATTGAATAATATTGTTAATATCAATATTTTACTTTGAAATTTGATCAATTATATTGGTCAAAATGTTGTTAACGGATTCTAGGTTCAAATTAATGAAATATTTATTACTTAGGACGTAATTTATAAAAATGTGAAGCACTGCATAATCGGTGGAAGAGGAAAAGTGATAATATGGCTATCCCAAAAACACATTAAAAAAATTGGTTTAGATTAAAAACACAGTATTTTTTTACAAAATTATATATATATTTTTAATTTGTCATCATTTAGAATTTTCTTAACACTTGTAGTTAATGTTCAAAAACATTAACTACAAATATAAAATGATATCTCTAATGTTTCTGAACACAGCCCTCCAGAGTGACAATCGATTTATCAAAGAAATATTTCGTTATGAAAATTTCGCTTAAAAAACCATTTTAATAAAATCCCATGTTAATAGATTTGTTTGTGTCACATGTTCTAACATACCTCTACTCACTTCAACGCGCTCCAATACGGCAAATGTATTGGAGCGCGTTGAAGTGAGTAGGAATATGTTGGAGCTTGCGATGTGAATGAACCTATTGTTTAACTTTGCATAACTTAAAATGTGTATAATCGAATAAAAAGTTAAATAAAAAAAACGAATGTATATACATTCATGTGATAATACGCTCTAGTTTAAAAACAATGAGGAAATACACATACTTATGTGTAATTAGATGCTAAAATGTAGCTTGAAAAAGTTTCAAAATGCTCAAAAGTAAAAATGTTTTATAACAATTGTTAATTATGTATTGGCTTATTAGCGCCTCTAAAAAACGTCTATTAAATGAATAATTCCTTAAGTAATTGTTAGAATTTATCACCTAATAACGGAAGAGTAATTGTAATGTCCATAGTAGTCATAATATCCCTTTCTCCTCTATACATTTCTACAAACATTAATTTTTTTAATAAGTCAAAAGAAAAAAATTCTATTAATTAAATACATGTAATATCTTCAAAAATATAATTTTTTAAAATTCAGGTTTTTCTCAGTAATACTTGGCTAATTAGATTGATTTCAGATCTATTGTTGAGCAGTTAATTTTTTATTTAATAATGCATTAAAAAAATTTTGTAATGTGTTTGGCGTATATTTAAAAAAAAAAAACTTTTTTCAGGATTTAATACTTATTATATTTTTATATAAAAATTAAATATTTTTTATATAAAAATTAAATGTATATTGATTAAATTATCGTGGATTGTGAAATTTGATAATGATATTAGGATTAATTTTAATATTACTCTTTATACAATTTAAATGTTTATAAGTTTCAACCATTTTTAAAATTAAAAATATAGGTATAAACACAAACATGGAATTGAAAAATTCTGAAATCGATTTGAATTTCTTTAATGGTTGTTAATTAACTCCAAATAATTTTGAATTAAAAAGACATGTTTTATGAGGTTATCGCTAGATGGCAGAGAAATTCTGTTAGTTTGCTCTCAATTTTTCTTTGCTGGGATAACTGATCTATACATTTAAGCTTACAATTAGCAAATCTACGAATTTAAGTTCAATATCTTGCAGATATTCACGTACGTTTACCTAGACGTTTTAGCATATAATATGCGCTTACATATATTTTTGCAAATAATACTACAATAAACATTTGAGAGAAGGTGGAAATAAGGAAAGTTAATTTAAGAATAATGAGAAAGATAACTAGATGATTAATATAGTTACAACAGGATATATAGTGAAAGCTAAAGGTTATTATTTTATTTATTCCTTAATTTAAGAAATTCAACTTTTCAAGATCTTTACATATTTGTATTTACATATTTCCAGTAATATTTATAAAATGGAATAATAAGTTTACATTGAGTCTTTATTTATTTAATTATAGTTTAATTATTGTTGCGATTTTTGTTATTTTTGTCACGTTTTAAGAGCTTACGTACACATAGATGCACCAAAAATAGCCTTATATTCATGAATTTTTTCTCCGAAAGTATTAAGATTATCGAAGTGGAGTTTGTACCAATTTTTTATATAAAATTTTCTTAAGAAAATACTAAATTTTTATTTAAAAATATTTAAAATTGTTGCAGATATTGCCTTCGACAGCGTGTTAACTCCTGTCAAGGATAATACGTGTGATTCAATAATAATTATATTTAGTAATTTAGTGTGATTGAGTAATAATTTTTATATTTGAATTGATTAAGAAGCAAAGCGTTTAGATTTTACAAGGTTCTCTTAAGTCACAATTGAAATTAACAATAATATAAAAATCAAACGCAATAATTATACACGTATGTATGTCGAAACTCTGTCTATAATTGATTCTTCGTTTCCTTTTCTAGAATTAAGTCCAAGATATATAAATAATAAACTACTTCTTAGGATAGGGGAGATTATAGGGATGCTTGTAGGCATCAAAATTATTAAATTGAATGGCAATTTAATTTGTGATATTACATTTTTAGTTTTACTTAATAGCTGCGTTTTAAAATCCGGCAAACATGCGGCACGCAGTTCAGGAAACCTGTAAATGTAGATAAATTCACCTACAAAATTATTATTGAATACTATTTCGACCGGTTAATCATTTTTCTCAGTTTAAATATGTTGATATACTTCCCGGTCACATAAGTTATTGATAAAGTACTTGTTTGTCAGTGTATGTATATTTAATCCCTATTTAACAGTAAATTCGTTATTTTCTTCTACTGTCAAGTTTTGTGGCATCTACTATAAAATTTATATGGCACATTTGACACAAAACGCAATAGGTCCTAGAAATCTATGTTCTAGAAAGTTATTTTTTGTCATAGTTAATTTTTAAAATTTGCATTTGGTGGAAAATAGCTTTTATCTAAATAAAAGAGTGCGAATTTTCGCCTAACAATTGATCGGTTCTTTGGCTATAAAAATAAATCTAGGTCTAAAAACATAAATCTCTATGATAAAGACTGCGTATTTTCATGCTGAATAAATAGAAAAAATTCAAGTACGATCTATCCATTCATTTTCGAGATATTTTAGGCACTGATTTGAGATACACTGTTTAGAAACACTGTAAGAAAAACGCGTTTAAAGTCAAACAGCGCTCGCCCGCCAATTGTAACACTTATCTCTTTAACCCTTAAACTAGAGGGTCTGGGAAACCTTCCTGAAAAAACTACTTCCGTGTCATTTTATTTTAGTTAAGCAATGATGTTAGTCAATCATATCGGTCGGTAGGGGAGACTTCAAACTTTTTTCCACCTAGTCCGAATTTTCTTTCTCATTCCGTCTTTACACAGCAAGCGATCGAATGTTAAGAGGATTTTCAGCAGTGTGTTTAAAGGTTAAAACGCTTTTTTTATTTTTATGCATTCCGATTTACAACTTTAGGAAAATATTCTTAATATTCTTCATATTATTAAAAAATGCTGAAATTGAAAAATCGATTTTTTTTACCCTCCTAAGTGTACGTAACCTTTTAAGAAAAATCAAATGGAATATTTAATTAATTATTTATTGAATAATTATGATTAGAGTATTATTTTCGCAAAATTGTGATGTTATTCTATTTATTTACTCAAGATAAATTTTTTTGCAAGAAAGAACCGTTCGTTTCTGATGCAAAGCTAACAATGGAAACAAATTGCCTGTCATCTTCTACTGTGCTATTTTGAATAGCATATTTGTCAATCATTACGAAAATCAAGCACTCCTTAAGTAGTAAATAATTATATGGTTCATCATACGCGAACCGAAACTCTCCGAAACGCGTCGCTGATTCGTGCGACGCGATGAAAATGCTAGCGCAGAGGCGAAGCAGGGGGGACGCGTCGCTTCCGGTCGGCCAGGTAAGCACACCGGAAGTTGCCACTTCGAACTATCGTACTCTGGCCAAACGACCGGGAAGATTTTCAGATTTGTACCCTCTGCGCAGTGGCCGTGAAGATCATAGATTTCGTGTCGCAGGTCTCTCTTGCCACAAAAAATAATCATTGTGCTCTTTGTGGACTGTAAACTGAGGAAGGAAGCGAATGAATATACAAGAGAGAAAAAGGTTAATTGATAATTATATTTTCGAAAGCAAGGATAAATAATTTAGTGTTTAAATTATGCATAAACACATTGTATAAAATTTGTACTAATTTTTATGATTGAACTAATGTGACAGAATCTTTCTCTATATTTTCATACCGGAACGAGTCCATATATGATATAGTTTCTTTGTAATAAATGAAACGAACATACATTGTAGCCCCGATAGAATAAATTGGCACATATCACGGTGTTGCCTGTACGACAAACTGCATGTTAAATTAATGGAAACATAATAGAAATAAAGAACATATTGCAAATATATATTTTTTGGTAAATATTGATTGAATAACTATTTAAAGTTATTTTGTGATGATCGAATAGCAAAATGTTACAGAAAAGTAAATGTTAACTATTTTAAATGTATAATTTGCTTCAATGTAGAAATCTTCAACAAAGCGCTTTGTTAGAGTTAAGATGTAATTAAATATTCACACACATTTCTCACTTGCGCGTGAGCTAAACTCGCCTTAAATACGAGTCAACATACCTTATGTCTTACATTTGATTTTAATCATTTTATTATAACAAATTATTATTATTCGAAATAACATGTCATACAGTATTAAAACAAAAACTTTTCTTTTAACTAATAATATACATAGATTTATTCTCTCAATTAAGCTGAAGAATATTAATACGAAAGTTTGAAATGCTCGGAAATTCATTTATCTCCTCTCGAATCAGATTTTTCACTTTCTGTAATACTTGTTTGATTTAAATAAAACTTTAAGAATAGTAGTTATGTTATAAAAGATATTTTGCGATAACTTTTCCATTGTTTCTTTCGCCGTATTTACATAAACGGAATATAATGCCAATTATGTTTGCACCAATGTAGATTAATTTTAATTTTGATTTAATTTTTAAGAATTAAAAAATGATAAAAAATAAGTTAAACCGAGATTAAAGTTAATCTACACTGATGCACGGACCTTAGACTGAAAATGGCGACGTTTACATTCCCAGAACAATGTGTTGCATTCAAGTTCACCTTGTACCTAGCGATTTTTTCCGACTCTGAAGGACACGCGCTCGTTTTTCGATCGTTCCGCCCTTGCACCAACGATTTTCCAATGGATTCGATAGACTTTCAAAGAAGCATTCGCAGCGGCTATGTAGTAGTCATGGCGTTGATGTTATGAAAAATGAATAGGAGAATTTCCATCCAGTATTTACATCGCAAAAGTTAGAAAAAATATAATGAGCGTAATTTGCACGCAATCACTCTGTTATGTACCTTTATATCAGATTAGAATTGTAATTTCAGTATTTTACTGTTAATATTAACGGAACCATGAGTCGATATTGTAACCTACATAAAACAATTATTGTAGGGAGTACAAAAGACTTAGCAGTTATTTCGTAATACACAAGTGTAGAAGTAAAACGTAATAAATGATGTAATAGAACAAAATAGAAGTGCTTAGTTCTTGTATTCTCTGTTTAGTCTTGTATATATTTTGGGATATACGACACTTTTAGCGCACAGTCGCATCACAGATGTTCTGTAGAAGGGAACATTTACGCCTGCGCAGAACATACAAAGTGCACACAACTGCATTTTATTGCTATCTGCAAGTATTATCCTTTTTCAATATTGTATTATTTCGTATATACATATATTTTTATCGTTCATATTCTCTAAACTTTGTAAATTTTATAATAATTATTAACACATTTTTTTATTATGTTATTTTATATCTGATTTATAAGTATTATTTGTAAATTATCTATGCGTCGTATATCCCACACATATGTGGCCGTATACTCCATCCTTATGGGATATATGGCAAAAATGCAAGGGTTTTTAAAGTGTTTTTTTTTTAATATAAAAAATATAAATATTTTGTATTTTGTATTTTTTATAGTAATAGACAGTATGAAGTTTTTATTGGTATAATTCATTTTCCTTGAACATAATAAATAATATAATAGTTAATAAATTAAGTTTTAAATAGGCATATATCGGAGATACATCGGATTTACCTTACAGAGAATCTATATTGAGAAATGACGATAACGTTCTGGTGTACTTTTTCAGACAAAAATTAGAAGACCTTGAATGCAACATGATTTTCTGAGAATGCAAACTATTTCCAGTATTTAAAACACTTCCAACTTCAAGCAATGCCGCAAGTGCTTTATGAGCCGGAGATGGGGGAGAGAGAAATGCTGTCCATTTTTTCACTCATCCTTAACAAATGCTTGCGTTTTAGGACGCGTCGAATGTTTTTATCAATCCATTAGCGAGAAAAAAATTAATTTGCAACTTAAATTGCATCTCGTAAAAGATGATTTTTCCGAATTTGAATAGGTAAGATTTTAGGTCAATTTTATTTGAAATTGAAATATCTCAAATTAATACATAAACAACAGATAATTGTTGTTTTGGAAAATTAAATTGACTTAAAGAACGACCACCGAAAAGTTGTCAATTTTTTTCTTTGTACTTAATTCGTAACATTATTACTATAACTGTTTCTAAATTATACGAATACGAATTGAAGATAATTACAAATCGTATCGGATGTGAATTTGAGGGTTTTGACCTTCGATATGTCGATAAAGAGCGTTACATCGGTTCGTAATGTTAAAACAACGTTCGTTCCCATTGATAGCAATTTAAATCGACTGCAGCTGCTTGCAGTTCGTTAATCTACTTGTTATGTACTAAGTGAACTCCATTGTGAAAAAATACCGATATCGATATCCTCTATGCGTGCGCTCATCTATTTTCGGCTATCAGTTCTTCTCGAGCCTCGACTAATCTTCCGCCTAATAAAAGATTATTGTGCATCGCTGCGCTTCCAGGCGTTAATTGCTTCCTGGCGTCCAGCATAATTACCGCAACATCAGCATAATTACGCGTTTTACCCTATAAGCGAGGTAATCAATGGAATCGTTTCAATGCGAGCGAGTTACAAGTTTAATATCCGATTCGTCCACTAATCCAATTTGACTTACAATTTTATTCCGTTCTTCAACAATTCATTCTCCAATTCATTCACCGATTTATTAATGCTAGTTTCATCAAGATCAAGAAAATTCAAGAAATCCTGTCTTGGTCTTGTCTTGATTCAAGACAAGACAAGGATAAGAAATTGGAAATTGATTTCAAGACAAGACAAGAAATTGTTATCAGACCAAGATTTTCTTGACAAGAAATCAAGAAATTTTTTGAATTTCCATGACGATTGTTCATTTTTTAATACTTGAAAAAATTTTGAATGGGTTTCAACATTTCCAGTTATATTTATTATAATAATTATAATTATTATATTAATTATCTTGAAATGTCACAAGAAATGATTTATGTCAGGAATTTAATAATCTGAAATAGCTATATTCGGCAGT
>QKQZ01004054.1:7478-38249 GCA_003595255.1 Solenopsis fugax | reverse complement strand
CCCCCCGGCGCATTCATTTGCCGTCCCCCGCCCCCCGTCGCCGTCGTCGCTCGAGCGCTCGGGCGATGCTAACAAGTCGAAACAACACGCGCCCCGGATTGCCCTTTATCTGATTTCAGCGAAATGATTAGCACGAAAAATCCCGTAACCAAGTCACAAGCTTATGAGTGTAAAATTGAAAGTTGAAAATATTTAGTAATAAATGTTTAGTTAATCCTGATAGAAAATATTTCCAACATTCATAAAAATTTAATGAATATCCCGCAAAATATTTTTTATGCAAATATATATAAATATATACGCGCGAAATAATGTGCATATGTATGTTCACATGTATGTTTATATTTACTCAAGTAGCAAAGTTTTTAAAAATATTTTTTAAATATTTTTAATCATTTTTAAAAAATGTTAAAAATAATAAATTATAAATAAATTCCCATTATTTCATTAAAAAAATATTTCTCTTAATGAAAGGACCATTTTTAATATTTATTTGGTAAACATTTATTTTAACACTAAACGTTTATTCTAACAATAAACGTTTTCTAAAAATTATCCTTTCATTAAAATAATCTTTTTTTTAAATGAAAGAGGAACTTTACCCATTATTTTTAACGTTTTTAAAAATGATTTTTAAATGTTCTAAAAATATTTTTAAAATCTTTGCTGCTTAGGTATATATATGTCCTTTATGAAAAATTTTTTATCGGAATATATTACTTAAAAGAAAATAGGAATGTAATGATTTATGCAATCTGATTTTTGCAATGAATATGACTCTTGATAGCGTGAAGTGATTTTATTTAATGGAGGCATAATAGTTTAATCAAATTATAGAGCATTATGTGAAGTAAATTATACAATAATTTAATCAAGTTAGAATTTAATTTAAAAATGAAGTAGAGTGCGAGATTAATTAAATAATTAATATTAATAATGATCTTTTTACATATAATTATTCTATAAATATTATTTCAAATATAACTGGATTTATAAACTTCTGATAATGGAATTTACACAAATTTTATTATGTCTAGATTGCATAGCGATCATCCATTAGGGTAAACGCGAAAATCGATTATAGTCATGACATAATGTGTCCTAAAATTCACACGCAGTTTAAGAGAGTACGATAAAATTTTTTTCGTATTTAAACAATCTAATAAATGAATGGTGTACTCGAAAGCATATTTTAAATGAAAATGCTTAAATCGTTTAGCAACTGACGTTATGTCGAAAATCATGCGGTTACCTCTCACAGTTATCTTTTTTATTCAAAATATATTCAACAGTTATCTCTTGCTATTATTTTTGCACTTCAGATATGTTTACGAGAATTTCCTTTTGCAATTTTCTATTCTTGCATTTAACTTTTATTTTTAAAAATGCTTATATTAATAGTTGATAATTGACTCGAGGTATTTCCATCTCTCTGCCGTTAGAGCACGCTACTAGTGCTGCTCAGCTGGTCGTGTCGTTTCAATCCGGTCGATAATTCAAGATTATTCGAACAATTTCCCCACGGAAACGTGGTGTGTCTAGCAACAAAGCTTCGTTGCTACGGTTTAACGAGCATTTAACGTGGCTTTTCTCTCACTAAGTGAATTGTGTTGACTCACAAATATTTAGGAATAATGACGAAGGATCAATTCGACGGAATGTTGCTGGCATTGGCACAGCAACATGAAGGCGGTGTGCAGGACGTAAGTACGGTTTTTCCTGGTTGAGGTTAACTCACACGATGAGAGATTTGCGTTTCACGACTTTGTCCACAAGATTCACGACCGTTTTTTTCTTTTTTTAGTTGTTAGATACTATCTTCAGTTTTCTAGCGAGAAAAACAGACTTTTATACCGGAGGTGGCGAAGGGGCAGCTGAAAAGGTAACTGCGTGTACCAAAAGTAACGCAAAATAATTTCCTTGAATTGTCATTCTAGAAAATTCTGAGTTGACTAGATTTGTTTTTTTATGTGCAGCTTGTCATGAGCAAATTCAAGAAATATGAAGCTAGCGGTGTCGCCAAAGCTGCCTCCGATAAAGAGGAAAGACTAGAGCAAGAGAGAAGGCGTAAAGAGAGACTTGATAAAAAGAAAAAAGAGGAACAGGCTGAGGAAGAAAAACTAGATAACGATTCTAAAATAGTCGAATTAACTGATGAACAAGCTGTTAAATTACAAGAAGAGATAGACAACAAGGTATTTACGTAGCGAAATATCTAATTCTTGTAATTTTTACATTCTGTTGAGCTGAAATTACACATATAATTGCGAAATTTTTTTTGTATGAGCTTTCTTGCTGCTCTGCCTAAAGATTATTCTACATTAGTCAATCGCAAGCACTAACTAGAAGTAATGGCTTCTGATTGATTCTTGTACTACTAATGTAGAACGTTTTTTAATGTAAGAAATCATGCATTGTGTGATTTCAGCTTAATGATTTTTTAAGATATGGAAAGCTTCAGATTAAATAATATTTGACAATTACAATCGAGAAAGGACAGTATATAATCATAGCAAAATCTTAGTTCTAAAATATTGTTTCTTGTGTAATACAATTTCTAATTTTTTTTAATTATATACTGTTACTTTTGGTTTCAAACACAGTCTTAAATTAAATCAGAAAAACAATCGAGATGCTTTAATGATTATAGCTAGATCTTAGTGCTAATATTTATTGTATGATTTTATATTCACATTTTAAAAATTACATTTATTCGGTGCACAGTTTTGTGAACTTGAAAATGTATATAAAATCACACAATAAATCACAATATTAGCACTAAGATCTAGTCATTGAAGCATCTCGATTGTATTGTATTTTCACATATTGGTTAAAGTTTTCTATTACTATGGATCAGAAAAGTAATATCACAGAATTAAATTAACAATCAGTTTAATATTACTAATGCTAATTAATATCTCCGAGATCTCCCACCTTGGGAAAAGTGAAAAATCTGTTACATAAAATATTATCTCAGCTAAGGTTTGAATTTGGATCTTCTTACATTCTGTCCTAATCAGTTTGATATGTATATACAAATCATGGTCTTATTATATTTAATAATTATAGTATGTACGTATGCTGATTTTTAAGATGTTCTTTGAATATCATTTGTTGTTTTGATAAATAATGCCAAATGCCTCGGTCCTGGCTAAGACACCCGCACTGAATGAAAGGATCTCAGAGGTAATTTATATATTACTAATTAACATTAATAATATATAAATTAATTATCAATTTAATTCTGTGATTATACTTTTCTGATTCAGTTTAAGAAGCAGAAACCGAAAGTAATGGTTTACAGTTCAAAAGGATTGGAAATTGTATGTAAAATTACACAAGAAACATTATTTTAGCACTAAGATCTTACTATGACCGTATGCTGGCCTTTCTCGATTTTAATTGTATCATATGCAAATCGCGATCTTGGTTCTAATATTAATTACTGTAAATGATATTTTATTATACAGAAATTAGCAAATGATGCTGCTGTTGCGGGATCTAGCAGCGATCGTGATGACAGCGTTAAAAATGAAAAAGATGAAAGTGCCGATTCTAAGAACGGCAACGTGTCGGATGAGGAAGAAGATGAGAAGGAGAAAAATAAACTGAAGCCTAACAGCGGTAATGGTGCAGACATGCCGAATTACAGATGGACACAGACTCTTGGAGAAGTGGAGGTAAGTTTGTGTCATATTTTATATCGACGATCAACTACACATGTGGCGCCGAAACATCTTTTTAAAGAAAATTTATTAAAGAGACTAGAAAATTTTTTAAAATTTATTTTTAAAAGAGTATTTAAATTTATTTTTTAAAATATCTTTGCTTCTAAAACTAAATTATAAAATATTTTTAAATATTAATTTCTTATTTAAGCAAGTACCTAAGCACAGAGCACAATTTAACTTTAATTTATTCTGATGATAGCAATTTAATTATAATCGAAAATATATGTATATCGAAATGAAGAAATATTAAAGTTGTGGCAAATAAAACGGCAAAGTTAATAGATAAAGATACTTATCCCATGATGTATCGTATCATTCTCCGCTATTGTGCTAACAGCACATCGACATACTGCAAAGGGCGGGTTGAAATGAAACGACGTTTAATATGTTTGACAGTTTCTTGTTGAACCGACGATTAATACGCAAGTAATATCACAGACGCGAAAAGCGATCGACGCGACCGCCCTTCATTGCTCTTCCGTTTACATTTGCTCCCGGAATAACAATTCGACGGAAATCCAGGTGTGATTAAGGTAGCGTGTTAGTAAAAATTAAATTACAGGCCCTAAGTAGATATTTGCTATCTTGGTCCCATCGATCTCGTCGATTGCTTCAAACTGTCCATCGGTAATCATTCAAAAATACTATCGTGATTCGAGATTTTGTTGGACGACTAGGATTAGTGACACTTCAGTGATACTTTATCTATAGTATACCTCTTCTCTCATCGGCCCTCGTTAATGTCGACGCGATTTACGATACGATAAATCGGTTGAGAACTCAATTGGGAGAAGCGTCGCCTACGCGAGAAGCAAACGTTATTATTTGGAGCAATCGCGGACCACGTCGTGTGTCACCATCGTCCGTAACTCCTTACCACATACATGTATCTTTCTACGCGAAAAGGTATGCGGCGTGCAGAGAGATGTCATAATCACGCGTGAAACAGTGAAGAAATTTTTAGAGAAAGTTTCGCTTCTGCTCTACATGACACGCGCTATACGCGGTAAGAAGTTAATTAACATTAAGGGTATTACGTTATCCGCCGAATCGTGTCTCGCGACACGATCCGGGGAATCCGTTAAAAATCCGGCATAAATACGCAAGGCTATCCCATCGCGAGGATCTCGTCGATCCCTTAACAGTACGTCGCTCATTACACAAATGTAATTACTGGTTTTCACGTACCACACTTTTGTCGCGGTGCAATACAATAGACACTTAAGATTCTAACCGCCGCCGTCGGGAAACGTCCACTGACACCGAGAGCGGTCTGAACGGCTTACAACAGATGTACATATATGTATAAATATGAGTAAGTCAAATTGATATCGTGACTGGATCGTGCGTTTTTCCTTTCTCTCTCATTCTCTTTTCGTCTGCAGTGGGAACAATTTTCCCGGCTCCGTTCTCTCCGCAGTAGTAGTCATTTTCTTCGCTGCCCGTATCTATCGCGACGATCATCATTCACGGTCACGTGTCGCCGCCGTTTCTGCTCCCCTCGCTCACCCTCGGCCTAGTTGTACTTGTCGCGAGCCCTCACTGCAATCAGAGGTAAACATCAGCGAGGAAGTTCGTGGATGGTGAATCCGCGGACGGGGATCGCGCGCGATGTCGAAACACATGCGGTGGATGTAGCAACAGTTTGCGCGGCAGCGGCCGCTGGCGGTAGATACTACTCACTTTCCATGTAAAGGATCCCGGCGAGCAGACCGACCATGAACAGAAAACTCATGGTGCACACGAGAACGGTGAGCTGATTTCGCGCGCACCAGGACTTCCTGTAGACGGTGGCCGGTCTGCCGAGACCGTTCACGACCGTGAAGTGGGTGCTGCTGGCGACCGAGGCGGTGTCCACTTGCTTAGGCGCCGTCACCGTGGGCGGATGTATGGCGGCGAGGTTCGCCAGATTCGCGGCCGTGAGTAGCAACGTTCCCGACGCGGCGCTCTGCAAACCGGAAAACTCGGATTATGATTTTTATTAAATCTGAAAACTCGGCTCAAGCTTTTTATACGTAACTTTACTAGAAAGCTGCACAGAAAAGAAATTAGTATTAAATCAAGATTTATTGTTTCATATATAAGCAAGAATATAAAATCTTCTTGGAAGAAATTATAATCTTGAACAAACATAATTTGCTTATATGAAGAGAAAAATTTTCTTCATGTAAGCAAATTATGTCTGTTTAAGATTATAAATTCTTCCAAGAAAATTTTGTATTCTTGCTTATATATAAAATAATGACTTCTTGATTTGATACTAATTTCTTTTTCTGTGCGAACTTACTATTTTGATGATCAACATACCTATTCTGTAACTCTGTTATAACGTTATTACGTAGATATAATGTATGATAAAAAAAACTGCGTAATAACGATAATAAAACGTTAAGACAGTTAAGAGTTACAGATAGATCTGCAGGACCGACCGAAAAACTCATCATGCGTAAATTATTCTCATTTAAATTATTCTCAGAATTTTTGTCATTGATATTCATCGAGCGAGGGACTTGACGAAGCAAAGTAGCTTTTCGGAATTTGCATCGCAATTTTAATTCCGGGCTTTTAATTTGCGATCGAAAAGCGGGTTTTAATTTAAATTTAAAATCAAGCTAATTTCAATATTCCTGAGAATGGTCGTGTTAAGCAGACGAAATTTACGTGTGTACTGGCGGTGGATCCTTGAGACGACGTTGACCCTCTCGAGGGGGAGTTCGGATGCAAGTGATGAGCCCAGCTTCCATTTTCGCTGTCCCTCTCGCTGCGTCCGACCAAGGACGGCCTTGGGATGTGCCAGGAAAGCGGGTTGGCGGCAGCTACCGCCGTTGTTGTCGCCACCGCCGTCGTCTCGATCTGAAACCAACGTAAATCGACGTGAAGCTTCGATTGCATAAGCGATAATGCCATGCCAATTGCAGTTCTACTCTCTCGCCCGCATGTCCTCCATCTGCGACCGCGTGTCGTTTATCTGTCATCAGAAAACATTACTCTACATATAGCTACGCAAGGTATCGTCGGTATTTAAAATTTAACGCATTAAACGCGTATTATTTAAATGTCACAAGGTTTTTAGATGGTAAAACTTAACAAGCCGCACTCAGAGAAAAATTCGTAGTGATGGTAACTATAAAAGTGACAACTATACAAGTTTTATATGTAGAATTAATGTACATAGTTCAATAAACTTATTTTATAGTTATTGCAACTAAAGTCTTAGTTTCAATATTTATAAAATAGTTTGTATTACCACGGTAATAATATTTGTACAATTTATTATTTATATTAAAATAGCACCTTAACTATAATTACATAATTACATAGATTAACTATAATTACATAGTTATTATAAACAAGTTATGACAATTACTTTCAGTTTACGGTCAACAAGTATACGATCGGAATAACTATGATAGCAGCAGTGCAGGGCTATCCCGAGTTCGAATCTTAGTCAGTTCAATTTTTCCATCATCTACATTTGCATTACTATTTTTCTATAGTTTATCTAACAATTTCGCTGAAAATGGTAAATATTACTGCATTTTCTTAATCATATAACTTATTATTATTTTTATTACAACTTTGTAATACATAGTTGAGATGCTATTTGTTTACAAATTTATAGTTGCTGATACAATTTTTTTTCTCTGAGTGCGTAAAGATCATTTTATTGCACTGACGATTAAATCTACTTACACTCCTGACATGGAAGAAATACTAATGTGTTGTACGACATAATTTCTAACAAATTGGGACTGACGTCCTATAGGCATGCTTTCAATTTCTACATTTTCTCTGCAAATACCTGTTTTACTTCCGATTGTTGTCCTTGTCTTGCTTTTAGAAAGTGTAATTAGCTTTTGTTTAGACACAAATGTTCTAACACGTGCGGGGTGATCGTATTATCGTTACTGTTGCATCAGCAGACTGAACTGGGAAAACGTCGCGTTCGAAGCACCAATCCCTGCACTTCAGTGTAATAGGGATAAAGCAAGTGTCAGTCGATTCAAAGTTTCACATTGCGTGCAGCTGTTGGAAACATCTCGGCCGGGATATACAATACGCGCTCGCTATTAATTGATTAATTGAGCGTTGAGTACGCCGCCTCCACGCAACCATATCTCTATCGTCGGATAATGCACGATTTCACCGCGACGGGTCTCATTCAAGAATCTGTCGTCCCGATAATTTCTCTATCGAGCGGGCATGGGGCACTTGAAGCGCGCGCGGCGTCAAAGCAGGACGGTGGGTATATCGCGAATGCATCTTCTGCTCCCACTCTTCCTTCCTGCGAGAGGAAGATTGACGAGAATTTCGGCGTCTCCCGGGGGCGTGGAGCACCTCGACATTCCGGTTTGATCGTTGCATAACGCTTGTTGCGCTCTCGAATTCCGCGCGCCGCCGTCGCTTTGCGCGTCAAGTCCGCCGCCGTTGTTTTTGCACCGCTCTCGTCCTTCGCGCAGAGAAAAGAGACGCGAAGAGATTCGCCGTTGTCGTTCCTCTCTGGCTTCCTTCCCGCGCGTTTGACTTGGATCTTCGCACGCACCCGTATGTAAGTTACTTCAGGCTCGCGCAGCGCGCGCAGTCGGACATTTCCGCGACTTCGCACCGTTCGCTTCGCGTGCCGCGGCTGTGTCGCGCCGCGTTCGCGTACACATGCCGATTACGCCAGTTAATTGGCCATTTTCGCACGTAAATCAAGTGCATTTCGCATCGGTGTGGCCTACCTTCGCGACCGGGCGTCGCCCAAGGACTGCGCCCGCTGTAAGACTGAACGAGTTTGCGCGCGTTCTTTTTCGTCTCCAACGTCGGTTTTTCAGACGCGCACTCGCGCTCGTCCCGACCGGTACGACCGGCGGCTCTAATGAAATACTGCGTTTCGTATTTCGTACTTGCCGTTCTGCTCAATGTGCATTCTCGAGCGTATAAAGAAGATTTAATTGAACTGCTGGAGCCAGTAAGGCGCTAAGTCATACACAGCCGAGAGAGAAACTACAACGTAAAACTCGTATATTTATTTACAGCGCCGATTATCATTCCCGTGAAAAATGCTCGCCTTGTCTTTATTGTACATTAAGAACTCAGTTCAAAGGCTACAGGGAAGGATAAATCTTCTTAACGATCCGCGGTGTTTTTTATGTACTCGCCTATTCAATTTGCTTCACGCAACTTAATGATATTGACTTTAATTACATACCAGATTATTCCAATTTATCGTAAGTCATTGCTCGCTATACTTATAAACGATCGTGCCAAATTAGGAATACAATAAGAGGTAATATAAATTTCGATATACGATTGATTTATTGCATCCGCGTCAAACGCACATCGTTATTCTGTAACAATGCGCATCGTCATTATAAATGGAAACAGCAAGCTCGTCTGTTTATATATTTTTCCCTTTCAATAAAATGAGATTTTATAAATATTTATTGACCTTCCATAGTCTAACGTTTTTTTTTCTATACTTTCCTAGTTCAATCAGTCATTGATGCCTGAGAGTGTTTTTAAAAAGATTTAAAAAATCTGAAAAAATTCTAGTACACTTTTCCAACATGTTAGATTACGATTTCACAATTGTTTAATCCGAAACGTTTTTTCGCTTTTTTTTTGCGTGTCCGAATTTGAGGCAAAATAATTCAAAATTGGAAATTTGCATAGGGTCTTCAAATTCCCGGTTGGACTACGGAAGGTTAAATAATATAAATGTGGAATAGATATCGTATTAATAGCTGAATATATGATTTGGCGTCATGCAAAATATCGCGTGTGTATCTGTGTTAATGTCTAACGTGTAAAAATATTTGTCAAACGTTAAACAAAGCGCAATTTCATGACGAAATTGCCGAAGCCGAAGTGATGACGATGACAGGTATAACTCTTTGCGAGTCGATATCTCAAAAAAATCCTTCATCGTGCGAGAGTAAAAGTTGGAAGGGAAAGGAGTAACAGAATACGAAGATGAGAAAGAGATAGGGAGAATGGCGACATTTACGGTGAGGAGTCGTTAGGTATTTTTGTGGAACTCAATACACCGGTCAGCCTCGAAGCACCGCACCTGTGCCATGCCCATGTAACATGATACCCTGAAACGGATTTTGAACTCCGTATGTGGAATTTGTCTTTAAAAGGTGTTAAATCGAATTTTTTCCGAAAAGGAAATTGCATGTCACCTGTTTTGATGTCAATAGATACTTGTCGGATATAAAGAACGGCAAATCAATTTTTTCATCAAAATCTCGAAAGTTACGTGTGCGTTTTGGACACAAACAAAATTATCCACATTATAAAAAAAATCTTTTAATTCTGATGTTTTTTTTCTACTTCTGAATGTAAAAATATTTTTCTTTTATCTTTATAATAAAGTCCAATGAGACAGTCATATCTGCGGAATTAGCATTCATGATTATGTCTGCATTCACATCTATACTCACATTCATTCACATTTATGTATCTATTATACTATACAATTCTAATATGTCTATACAATCTTTCTAATATGTTTTAAGAAAAGTTTTTAATATTAATCATTTAATATTAAATGATCATTTTGAATATCAATTGATACTTAATTTAATAGATAATTTATATATAATATATAATACACATAATTATATATATATGGTATATATATATATACGTTATATATTCTAATATATATATACATGATACCTAATTTAATATTAACCAATTATTTTATATATAATATTATATATACAATCTCTATTTTTACACCATTGTAGAAACACAATTAAAATTTTTTTGGAGAAGAGCTTGAGCCTCAAGTCCAAAATAAGGTGCTACTATCTTTCCAGACGTAGAGTCATCAAAAGACAAAGTTAACTGAATTTGTATAACGTTGGAAAAGAATTACGTGTCCCATCTCATTGGTAGTCGAAAAGAGTAATCTGCGCGCACGCAGAGAAATTTGGCTCGGAATGTCCTTGGTGTTCGTGTGATTAAGGTACGACATTAAAGTTTGAGATCGTTGCATATGTCGGACATTATGAAAATGCACGCTCGGCGGCTCGCGATACCTCATTAATTGCGTCGCCAATCTTTCGAGGCAGCGCTATTCCTCATTTCCGCCATATCCTCGGCTAATTACCTTGTCATCGCGCGAGTTTGTCGTTCCGGCCTTCCAGGAATGCAATAAATACGATCTTCGAGGCGAGCCTTCGTCTATTAACACGGCAATAGCGAATAAAATTATCGATGGAGCGCGTTATCGCAGAATTTGGAGCAAGGCTGCTCGCTTTAGAAAAAAAATCTTTCTGTTCTTCATCGATATTATCGGGAACGCCGCGCCGTTGATCACAGGACAAATGTCAAATGCCGTAAAACTGCTTGCGCAGTATTAAATGGTTAATAACGGTGGTTATAACGTCAATGCCGCATATGGCACCGTCGCGTCGTAATCATCTGTTATTGTCCACCTCTAATATAAACGTCCTCATTAAAAGACTTCGCCGTGTACTCGCCATTAACGAAGATCCCTACCATCACATTCTACGACAGCGGAACGGTAGTATCCGTAATGAACGTTACATTGTGTCTTTTTTTTTCTGTCCGCTGTTCATGAATCAATGAATAAATCCATTGACATTTCGCCAAGTGTATACCGTTCCTTTTGATAGCCCGTTATTATAGGCAACACTACGGCGGTATGAAGTTTCCTCCGCGATTATATCGCGTTGTCTCTTTCCTATATTATATAAGGGCTTTTAGGAAAAAACCGGCTGCGCACAAGTTGGAATTCAATATCGCCATGAGGCATAGAGATTAATTAACTCATTAATTGACGGTTGGCACGTTCACGGGCGAAACTTTCGATATTGAAGACGCGGATGCACGTCATTCTGCACCTAAGGGCATATTTCCTCGTTATCGACGACCCCCGATAGTTCATTTTGTTTGTAAGTAGCAAACGAACGTCACCTCGCCGGATGCGTGAACGCTAATGAGCGTAAAAAGTTATATGTTACAAGGTAGCGATAACAAACATCGCCACGTGGCCTTGTGCATCTTAAAACGGATTACTTTACACTTGCGCGCCGATCGTTCCGATCTATCGAACCGTTTGGCAGATTCGCGGAAACGAGCTATCCGCTAACACCACATTTTGCAGCTGTAACTTTTACCAGCATAATCATGTGTCGATGCGTGTATACTTTTTACTTATATGCGCATTTCACTATATACGCTCACGAGCCACTGCGTCGTAAAATTGGCCGTACTTTCCAATACGCGCAAAGCGAGAAATAAATTACGAAATGTCTTGGAGGGAAAAATATATCACGGAGGATTGATGATAAATCTTATTTAAAACAGGATTGAGATGTAGCAAATTCAGACTCAAGTCCCTCCATGACGACATGTAATGTCACCTTGCAGCAAAAACTTCATATACAAAAATGTTTAACTACCGAGCAATATTGCATTAATCTTCTAGTGCCCTCTAGGATCGTCAATTTTTTCTTCTATAATATTTGAATATTTATAATTAATATCTGCTAAGATTCACATAATTTTATACATACACAAACAAATATCAAAGATTGAATGAATTCGAAACTAAAGGTTAACGGTTCGATTCGTCAATCGACCACTAGCTAAAGTGAAGAAGTTCTTTGACTAAGTTGTAATTAAAATTTTAATAACATATATAACATGCTTAAAGCAATAAGAGCCTAAGAAAACGTATCAGATCAAACGAGATATAATCAGGGTTGGGTAATCACTAGTTAAAAAAGTTAAAAGTTAAATAATAAAAGTAAAAGTACATTCCTACATAAAAACAATATTTGTTGCTATTTCATATAAACTTAATATAAATAAAATATTAAAATTTGATTATCTAAATTATAATTGTTTTGAATAATTTAAACAATGATGATTTCTTATAATTTAATATGAATAATGCTTTTCAAAATTAATTTTTATTTAATTTAATCGTTCTATTGAGTTAATTTTACGTTACTTCTTAATGTATCTAAATTAATTTTATAAGCCATTAACTTTAAAAAAACTCTTAATTTAGTTAAAAAGATATAATAACTTAACCAATCCTGGATATAATATATACAATTTTTCAAGATAAATTGTTCATGTCACAGTATATTTCATGATAAATTTTTCATGTCAAAGTGTATTTAATCCATCGCGTACGTGCTATAGGCGATTGAGAATAAATTGCTTCTTAGAGTTAAGAAATTTAACGGACAATTAAAGATTTTTTTTCATCGTAGACAAGAAATTAAGACCGTAACTGCGTGAATTAGCATACTTCATCACATATTGCATGTATATACCTTGCCAAGTATGAGTGAAAGGTTATCGGCATGGTCAGTTCCGTACTTCGCACAGGTTACCTTTCTTCCCCAAGCATTATTCAAGGATACATTTAATAGCAAGTAAAAGAGACATTATGTTTTATCACGAATCTAGCACACCACCTATCTGTGTCTGTTGAGCTGCTGTTATATCTTCATTAGAACGCCATCAGCCAATAATCGGTATTTCGTTAGTCTGTTTATTACGCATATAAATCTGTTTGGCTTTAATTTTTGTTTACATCTCATGTTTAAAGAATTGTCCAAACTTTACGAGAAAACAGCCAAGGTATGCGTTTTCTCACATTAAAAGTTAAACATTTCACTTGAAATAGTGTCACGTACATAACTTATACGGAAAATCAGTTAGGCGTAATTTAATAATTTTATAGTTCAAGAAATTCAACAGACATTTCAAGTAGCGTCATATGTTATGGTGACTATAGCTTTTCAAGGTGTACACGAGGAGTGCTCTTTGGTATCTCTTGCGTAATTTATCATATATTTTGCAACATTGCCACATCGCTTCGAGAATCGCGGCGAGGATTTACGATCATTGCTAAGGCAAACAAACTTGCCAATTTCTTGCAGCATTCTGTAATTCGAAATGCATCGATTGGGAGACTATCGTTCGGCGGGACTATCGTCCGATGGGATTACCGTTCGTCTCGGGTCCTTGGACGTTCGAGTCAGCTTTGTAACACGATTGTGGACTAATAAAGGCACTTGGACGCGTTACGTGCATGATTATGAAACGGATTTACGATTACGAGGGGAGCTTTTGCTCCGATGCAATTATTTCGCGTGCGTCGCGCATCGATCGTTGCGTTTCACGCCTAAGAAACGCTGAGAACGCGAGATAAATTGAGGTGAGAATTTCCTTCGGAGGAAAAAAAAGTTTCGCTTTCATCTTCCTCTGCTAGCGCGAAAACTGCGCTTAATGCAATAAGATGCAGTGACATATGCATGAGATGAGAACGGTGAGCGATAAACTTGAGTTTTCGTACCCGAGAACAAAGGACTTATTTTTTTGTCGACGGTCGTCGCGCATTATCAGATGGAATTACACGCTCGTTGCAAAATTTGATTATATAATTGTACGTGGAATGTTTCTTGATTCCGTAATGCTCCAGTTCTCTCACTTTCATCCTGGACTTTGAAAAGTAACTGATAATTGATACTTATAATATATTACTTTTCAACTCTTCGTTAACTTGTCATTGGGTTAATTGGAAATATAATGTGTGCCAATATTATACAATCTTTTTTTTTTCAACATCACTCGAACGCAAGATCTGTTTCACAGTATATGAGGTCATGATTTGAGAGAGATTATTAATTGTTCCACGTCTATTATCATTTTTATGGTGCCACTTAAGACCGATCTTATTTTCGAGGACGCATATCATCGGAGAAACGCGAGAAATATGATGTAAATCGTTTTTGTCCAGCTGTATTCATCGCCTTCTTTTTTTTCGTGTCTCATATCTTGAATGGTCGACCCCGAAGTCAACCTGATTGCCAATTAGATACAAGATTGATTTGCAAGAAAAAAAAGATCGTCGCCAATGTATAGCGAAAGATCGAACGATGTCTCTATGGCCGGTATTCATAGTCCGTTCTTATATTTAAGATCGTCTTAAGTAATGTCTTAAGATGTCATCAACCAATCAGAGAGCTGTATCAGAATCTTAAGACATTACTTAAGATGATTTTGAAATAAGAATCGACTATAAATACCGTCCTAAATGAAAACTATGTGCCAAGTGTCCTTATTATAATTATTTGTTATTATTAGTGTTTATGTACGCTGATTGAAATTGACGCTATGGTTTATTAATATATAGAATATAAATTCGAAGATTGATTTATTGGAAAAATCGAATGGTTCTGTAATTATACTACACGGAAAAAAAATAATTTGTTAGCATAGATTTTATGGTGTCGTAACAAAATCTATTAATTATTATGTAGACAGTAAAGAGATTAGTTAAGAGTTGATATTTGCTAAATTTAAGTTTACTAAAATCACAAATTATTCTTCTGCAAGAACAAATTTATTGAATCACTTAAGTCCATATGAGTTTATTTTTTATGAGCAGTAGTATTTTTGCTCTAATAGCAAAAATATTTGCTAAGAATATATTATTTTACTTTAACAGCAAATTAATCTAATTATAAATACACTCAGCTTCCTATTTTAGCAATAAAACAGATTCTGCTCTCTACTAATTAATAATAATTTATAAAATTAATTGGGTCAACTAAATTTTGCTGTCACATACATGCAATAGCAAAGACAATTTTGCTACAATAACAAAATTATTTTTCTCCGTGTGTAATTATCTTCATTTAAGTTTTTGATTATAGAAATTTTGTGTATACGATATAAGAAAGATGGTATAACCTGAAAAGACACACACGTCTAATTCTCTCGCAAGACATGATTAAATGTTTAACATAAGCGATTGTTACGGGAAGATGAAAGTCGTCGCGTTACACAGACACGTGCTCTAAGTTCACAAGCGTTCGACAAGCGTTCAAAGAGTAGGAAGAAAACCATTTCCTGAAGCGGACAGTGCGTATTTGCGCGTGTGATTTGCGCAAACCATAAGGCATATGGACTCGAGAGTTTTCACCGCGTTCTGTTCCTCTTGCCATAATTCATTTTCTCGTAGCGAATGTCCGTCATAGTAATTTTACCGTTGTGACGGTGCACTGTAGACGACGTAAGGATTACACGACTTCCTGTAATGATCCGGCAACAAAGCAAGTTGTATCATTTTCTAACATTACGCGCAATGTATGCGCAACAGATTAATTGGCTCGTAAATAATGTTTGCGCGTATATCTCTCGACAGATTACTTACGATGATGTGTGACCGAGTAAACAATTTAATAGACGTGCTAAAACACATTCCCATGGTAAAAGAGTTTTTTTTCTACTTTGCAACTAAATTAAATCGAATAACAATCTTCACCGATTAATCACAAGAATTCGAAATTTATATTCCTAATTTATCATCCGCAAAGACGTTTCGATTACGCGATATATCTCTCCTCGTAGGCACTTATAATTTAATTAATCCCAGTTAATGGCATCTATCGTAGACTAAATACCTATCGCGCATTTTTTTTCCACCGCGTGCTGACATACAACCGGCCGTTTATCTTCGTTAATCTCCATTTAGACCTTCAGCATGGCCCGTGGCGATTTGTCAAAAGTAAGCAGGGGCTTAGCACGCGATAGAAGTTAATTTCGCGCCGTAAGTTTCTGATGCCCATAATTCACAACATCCTCGACATCCTTTAACGGGCGTCCTCAGATAATCGCGTATTTTGCAATTTTTTGATTTTGATCGTCCGTCCTTGGATGCGAATGAGCGAGCAGGAAGAGAGCAGTAAATCGATTATGCCCATCGTTTCTTTCCTCACGTAGCCGAACGCAACGCAAATGCAAATACTTTCTTACGGCCGTGACGCTTACAGATCCCAACAACTTTCTTTTTCCGTTTCGTCTAACTACAAAGATTCGACAGATGACACAAGACGTATGTACCTGCGAGTGATGCTCAACACCCACCTTCCTCCACTTTCGTTCACTTTCTTTCACTCTCTGCCCAAGGGCAATTGAGAAATTTCGTCGTTCATCTGGATAATCAGTGGCGATTTCGATAAGATAGATTGCCGTGTAACCCTTTGGGCGGGTGTTGATTGGCGAATAGCTGGGCCACTTCCTCGACCTGATATTCGCTAAGGTATTATCACCAGAATTTCCAGCGTGAGCGATTCTAACGAGGTACATATCAACGCCAGGAATTGCCATCTATAAATTCGACGTCGTTACGGCCGCTTTCTTCTTTCTTGCACGTGAGATTTAACGGTCACGGTTGATGGAGAATGTCGTAAGACCGCATATATCGATTTAATATACGATCTTCCGTGCTACGCGCGGCGAGATTGCTTATTAAAACAAGCGACGCGGTCGGTGAAGGACAATATCGGTGAACAAAATAAGACGTACGTTTTATTAATCGTAATCGTCGCGTCGAGTCGCCGCCGCGCCGTGAAATGTCACAAGAACATTCCGACGAACTCTGCGTACGACTTAATCGTCGGCCTGGACCTTCTCTAGGTCACCGTGGATTTTGGCATCAAATTGATTTGCATTTACAATGTAAATAGAAATAAAGCCCGACGTGATGGCGCTCCGTAAATCGTAAAAGATTATGTCCAACTCGCTAAAGGACACTAAAGCCGACTTTTTACGTTTTCTTCTTGTCCCTCACCTTCCGTCCGGAGTCCCCCGATATGAGTCTAATAGCTGATATTGCCGAATTCGGTCATCGATCGCTTTCGAAGTCGATCGTGTCGTAATCCATCATATGGTCTTTACGCGGATGACGTGCGACGTATCACGTTCGTGAAGGCCGTCCGTAAATTGGAATGTGTAATCAGTTGTTTACCGAAACAAAGGACGTTTTGGAAAGTGGCCTATGAAAGGACCGTTTGATGTCGCAACTCGTGATTCCTCGCGATCCGCGTTTGCGAGAATCAAAGATCGGCGAGGCCTCGCGATGTTCGCTCGGATGGAGACGCTAATTACGAAGCAAACGTTGGATTGCAAAATGCACACTGTGCTTAACGTAATCAAACGGTCCTCTCTTGACAGTCTTGCTTTTTTCCATTAAAATTTCCGAGGCGTGATTGCAAATATCGGAATGTCCCGAAGATGTGACACAAAGGTCGAAAGAAAGTTCGACACACATCTTCCTGATCACGCAACCTAACGAAATGTTTCCTCAAGGAATTTGTCGGGCCCATGGTTATATAATTGTGGTGTAAACGCGGTGTAACGTTTAGCGGTCCGATGTGATAACATCACTTAGTCATCGTTTTCGGCTCTTTCCTTCGAATATGTGACGTCTTGACGTGCTCCATTGGCTATCGAAATCGGTTCCCGAAATCGTGTCGAGTGACGGCCGGTATGTTAACTTAAACGGACTAAGTTATAAATAAAAGCTTTTAAAACCTTCTAACACAAAGTAGTTTGTATTGTATAAGTCATTACATAAGTAATACAAACTGATGGATTACACACAGATAAAGCAGATTGAAGTGATCGGGTCGAGGGCCTTACGCATATTGAAAAGTGATTTTTTTTCTGTATATTATCCATCAAAGCCGATAGTATTTTTATCATGTAAGTAGCGAAAAAAATCGATTGAAATCATTAATTTATCAACAAAGGCCGACTATCATACGTGAATTCAGTTGAATAAACAAAGCAATTTATTTAATTAAAATCAAAGTTTAATTTATATCTCATAAATAAGAAAGCATAATATCATTATTTAACTTCTATTTCATTTAACCCTTATTTTACCAAAGATCTAAACGACTTATATCTACCGAAGGGATATATATATATTTTTTTTGTATGAAATTCTTAATATACACATATATTTATATACATCTTCAATATGCTCGACGTTGTAGCTTTGGCAGAGTGCATTATTTATTTTGAATATAATCCAGAGCTTCGAAAATCAGACTTTCGCGAACGGTTTCTAAAAAAACCTTGCGTTCGAATTGTGTAAGCAGCATTGTGTTTGCTTGCCGCTTTATTTATCTATCGTTTTTAATCAAGATTGATCAAGATTAATAGAAAAATCTTTTTTAGTTTTCTTATCAAAAATTTCTTATTTTTGTTCAAAACGGAATGTTGTTAATCATTGATTCTAATTTATTTTTTAGTCTTTAGCGAGATTTTTATTTTTAAATCGATTCTTTAAATTTTTGTTATGCGACGAAACTATCTGGGACTTTCCGTATTTTCTGTGTGACAACCAAAAGGAAAAAATATGAAATAACTCGGTTAGGTGTTAATTTGCGTACAGATAAAAAATTATTTGTCCCACCGACGGATCCTGTTCTTAAGCGAATTCGCGCGTTCCAGAATGAATTGCATCCAGGTCTTACATAAATCCAATTTGTAACCTGCCGTGTAGCGATTTTTTTTCCTGTCACATGGAGCTAACGCGACGCGCAATTATATTTCGTTGTGCGCGGATAATTCGATCGACGGCGGAAGGGAGCACTCACGTTAATAATTAAAAAAAAAAAAATCAAATCGCAAATGAGAGAATTCAATAAATAGTTTCTCTTTTATTCTCGCGGTCGGATGTTATAATGTCATGGAACTTCCCTAGTCGGCATGTTGCAACCGGTCGAATAATTCTGTTGCAAGATGCATGAGAGGGGTTCGACCGCGAGGCGAATCATCATGCGCTAAATACGAACGCGTGGAAAGTGAAATCCTCGGATCATCGTATCGATCATGTTCCCTATAAGGCTAAGAGAATCTTAATCTGCAATCCATCAGTTCTCCCTGAAGGGATTTGTGAACCTTTAAAAGTATGGGCAAATTAATTTTGTTTATTTTAAAACTTGTGTTTAATTTTAATATTGTATATTTCAAAATTTGAACGTATCCAACATTTTTTAAAAAGAAACACTGAATTTTTACATTGAAAACAGATATAATGCAAAAGGGATTATTAAAAGAAGATATTATATATTTAACGAAATAAGTTTTAATATTTTTTTATGTCTAAATGCATTAATGATTTTATATTTTTATTGTAGAGATTCGTGACTAAAGAGATGATGAGCGTTACTATGGACATTTAACATGGTATTTTTTATGTGACTGTTGACACCGACAGATTCTTCACTGACCTCGTCGCGTCGTTTGAGGTCGAATTAATCGCTCGATGTAATGAGCTTGATAATGATTTAAGCTACGCAATCTTTTAATGAATAATTTCTATGCGAAACTTTGTCATTTGGTAAAAATTATTCGTGACTCCTGTCAGTTCGACGTTCGCGTTTGAAGGTTGCTTTCAACACTTTAAGCGCCAAGGAAGCGATCGTTTCTGACACGCCGCTGCAGTTTGTATGCTAAGCAAGGTGTATGAGTTGGTACGTTGCTAATTTCGTACACATGGCTAATTATAGTACCGTGAATTCATTCGTGCACCGGAATGAATATTGTGTTTTCGTTCGTCCGTTCGATATAGTCGGAAACGACGTGTAAGGCGTTTTTTCGTCGTGAGCACTCGTTCTTTTTCCTCTCACAATGACGTTAAGTACCAAAGTTAACGTTTGCCTTTGAGCATTTCGCAGCCACTTTTGCACCTCCGAGGCGTGCCGTGATGCAAAAAGAGGCGAGATTATACCTTGCATGACTAGTCGTTCGGCAAACGACACTCGTTTTACGCATGCATTCCTTCCGTCCATATCTCTTGAAGGTCCCAGACGCGTATAATAAAATCGAGCGAATAGTGAAAATTTTCTACTCGTTCATTTTAATCAATAAAAAATCGAAAAATTAGACTTTGAGAATCAAACGCAGTTATTTTTGCGCGAATAATTAAACAATGTACTTTATTGCATCCTTCTTGCCAATGTTTCAGCTCTGGTTCGAATCATTTTCAAGGCGTAAGACAAAAATTTCAAATCTCTTAACAAATCTATCAGTAACAGAATTGAAATTTTTGTCTTACGCCTTGAAAATGGCTTCAACTAGAACCGAAACGTTGGCAATGTAATCGCAAGACTTTTGGAAGGATGTTGTTTAACTATTCTTGCAAAAACTGTGTTTGACTCTCAAAGCCTAATTTCTCGATATTTTATTGATTGCTTTATATAAGAGAGTTCCTAGAAATATATGAAATTTCGTTCATTTTAGTTTAAGTAGCACATTTATAGAACATCGTAGAAAGAGATCGGATTCGGATAAGAGACGTCTGTGTAATCGAATTTTTCATTGCGCTGTCATATAAATGATCGATATCGCGACCTTCGATTTCAATTGGCGGCAGTCGTCCTCTATCTTTTCCGATCGCATTTTCGATTCGCTATTGCGAGATACCATTGCAAAATAGGCGTAGGCGTTAAAATTCAATCATTATTTAGCTGCCATTTTAGACGTTTTGTTTATTCATCGGCGGTCTTTGCCATTTAAAAATATTTAGCGCGATGCTTGCGCAAATTACGCATATACGAAACGAATGCAGAAAAAAAAAACGGACAAAGTCATAAATCACTCCACAGTTACTTTTCGTTATAGCAGAAGTTATACGTGGCACAAGATGGCCAGCAAGGCATAAATTGAGACTTGAAAAAAATATCGGACAAAGTGTCTGGGGAATTAAAATTTATGACAATTGGGTGTATTATTGGGATGTCAAATTTTATTTCTTCGCGCGTAAAGCATCACCCACAAAAGTTCTGACTTGTAATAAAATCTAAATGAACTTTAAAGCAAAGGGCTCGGTGCTACGCGCAGTAAAGTTTTCGTTAGTCATTAAAAATTTCCTCGCTCGTAAATTAAGATTCCCTGAAACTTACGTCGGACAAAAGCAAGGTCCGTCGCGATAGCGCGTTTTGCGATGGTGCATACACGTCTCTTCACGGCTCACCTGTACGCGCGAGTGAAGTTGTAAATATTAAAATTATGAGAATTATGGAACTTGCGCATATGATGATTAATGGCTCGCAGGTGGCTGCTTACCGCCTCGTTGAAATCTCTCGTTCAGCCCGTGCGGCGGTAGGAGTACATAGATTGTTCTCTTGCGACAGCACCCGCATCCGCGCTTTATTCCTCTGACCTTAACGTCGAATCGTTACAAGACTAACGTACGAGCGCTCGTAAATTGCGAACGAGACTCGGGGATTAAATTGGCGATCGACAAACAGGAAAACGCCCCGGCGCGCCGGGGCGGCGTAGCGTTGCGGAAGCAGGCGAGAATTAAGAGAATTTTATTCATTATCAAACCGGAATTAAAATTTTCTAGGAAACGTATGTCGTTTTGCATTTTTATGATACGCATACGCGATGAGGACGATATATCCTGCGATTGCTCCGAGCGTGAAAGTTTAAAGTATCGATAGTGTATAAGAGTGAAACTGAATCTTTTACCATGAATAAATCAATGACTCGTGTGTCTCGTGGCTGTTGCGCGGGCTTTCGGTAAAAGTCGCGTTATTATGCACGCGATATTATTTTAATTAGCTGCTGCCTATTAATATTGAGGCAAACATCACAAACATAATAAATGAAGGAGCAAGTCGGATCATTTACAGTTACGGAGCACCGCGGTCTGTTGAATGTAAAACGAAACCGAATGAAAATGATACCAACGTACACTTAAATGGCTCTCGCAAAGAAAACAACTGGAATAATCAAGTACGTTGGGTGTCCTGAAAACCGCAATCTTACTTTTAACGATAAGTTCTATGATCTTTCGCGAGTAGATTTCCTTTTCTTAAACGAGACGTTGAGAGATACTTCCGTATCGGAGAAATTGTGTAATTATGCGTGACGCGCGCTATTGTTGAGCTACATCTCCCTTTAAACGCAGATAAAGTTGATGTCTTCTATCTCAGGGAGCACAGAGATTCTCACGTATAACAATTACTACATAGTTAACGTAGACTATCAGCGAGCGTTCGGGAAGACTTTTTTTATCTCTGATGCCTTATTTTCCGCAGTTACTCTCGACAGGGGACGCATATTATATGGGAACAATTCTGCCCTTCGCTTCCCAACTGGTAGCGAGGTTGTAGGGGCCCCGTTTTTGCGTTACATAAAACTTGGCGGACGGTAGTCGAGCTCATTAAGTATTTGCGGTGAACGATATAGCTGTACACGTTGCCCGTGAACCTAATGCATTCGACGCCTTTTACCGGAATACCTCAATTATTAAAACCGCGTCGTCCGTTAAAGCTCGCCGTACGCGTTCGTGCGTTGAACTTGATTCTCACACCGTAGTTCGTGTACACGTAGTTCAGAGTAACAGACAGCTTCAAGAGATCTTGCCATCATAAATCATCCAGCGAAGTCCGTAACCAAAAATGAATCTAACACGCTGACACGTACACGCGTACGACATTTCTCGAATTTCTACTAGACGGAAGTTGTTCGTACAGTGGATATAATCGTACAAGCAAGCGCTCCTGAATAGAAGCCTAACTACACATCTCGTTGACCATCTAATTTTTTTTTTTATGGAGAGGAGTCATCGATTAGCACGGGCATAATTAATAGCGTATATTCTCGTTTGTAGAGCCATACAAGTGCTATTTTCGTCGTCAATGCGCATGACCTATTAGCTCATTAGTTCGCTCCGATCGTTTCACCGGATCGCGTCGCGATTCCTGATTACGCTCGCGGCTCCCTTTGTGCCGCGCGACGCGTTTTCCCGCCGAATCAAAAGCTGTTCGTCGCGCAACCGTGAAAGTGCCTCCGGGTCTCGCGGAGGCACGTTGATCTCCGAGATGCGAGGATCGAGAACGTGGATGAGCAGCAGCCACCTGAATGGCGGAAGAAACGGTGAAATAGAAAGCCGGCGACCGATAAAAAGCAGAGGACACGCGTGATTTCCGCGATGCTACGACTTCCCCTCCGCACCTCCCCACCCCGAAGATCGTAGACGAGGTAAGATGTTATTACATCGAGGATTATCGAGTAGCAGCTGCCGCGCAATGGACTTACGTCTCTAACGATATCCTCGCCGCCGTTGGAAGCCTCCTCCACGTTGATACGAATAGCCGACATGCTACGAGGCGTCGATCCCTCGTGAAGCCACCCTGATAGAATGCTCTCTTGTAGATTGCTGTCGTAAGTCGATGATGCTTCCTGGATTTTCATCAGTGTTATTCGGGAGTCGTTCCTCAACCGAGATCACCACTCCTTGGCGTGCCGGCTGGTGATCTTCCTTGTATTAATCCACGGATTCCACAAGAAACCCACTGTCAGGTCACCCTCGGAAAACGAATCGATTTTTCGCGCGGCTGCTCCGTGCGTGACTATCGGCGTTTAACTCGAGGATCTTCGCCCTCTCTTCGGTATTTAGGAGCGAGAGATCGCTACGAAGCGCATATATCCCAGGGAATGTTTGTTTTTTTTTTCTTTTTCGAAGACAGAGCCGAATCGGAGCTCGCTGTCCTTTCTCTCCCTACGGGGCAGGACAATGCCTCGTCGTCTCGTCAACTTAATTTCCCTTTGGATGCGCACAGGCGCACCGGAGACTCGCTTTCGAAAACCCCTTCGCGAAAATCCTGCACGGAATCACTGCCGAGGGACGACCGGTAGTGCGCTGGTCACTGTCGCATGTAACATGTGTGTATGTTATGTGACACGCGTTTCGCGTTCTGTTAAGAAGGAGTACCGCACGCCGAATATCGTGATCGTCTCTCTCGCACGCGTGCGACTAGAGCCGCCGCCGCATCTGGCCTTTGGACTGGCTGGCACCAGTCTACCAGATCGGTTTTATACCTTCGTATCTCCCACTCTTGTGGACGTGCGAGCGCGCTCGTGCTCGCTCGCTCGCTCGCTTGCTCGTTCGCTCGTTTGCTCGCACCGCTGCACGTCGATTCTACACACGGACAGTTCCACCACGGCCGNGAGAATCGATCTTTTTTTTTTTTGCTTCCTTCCCAGACGCACGTATGCGGTGGCGGCAGGGCCCATGCGTCGCGCGGCTTGTCGATGCGAGGGGACACTTCTCTCCGTGGGTGCTCTAGGCGCAAGGACGAACGGGAGGTCGAGGGAAGGGTCCACCACCTGAGAGTGAGCCCTAAGTTCGATTGACATGTGTGTGCACGCCGCCGACCGGATCGCGATCGAGCCCATTTCCCTGTCTCGCGGAGATACAGGAAATGTGGCGAGTGTAAGCACCAAGGCGCGTTATCTCCTAATGACTGCGTAACAAACGTCTAGGAAGTATGTGTGGGCTCGCTCTTATCTCACGGATTCCGTATGCAACCGCGGCAGGCACGCCTCGACACGCGAATTTTATTCTTCTTCGAGTGCAGACGGGGAAAGGTGGACGTGTATCGGCTCGTCTTATCTCGACTTCCGACGTTGATTTTAATATCGTGGACAGATTGACATCCGTTCGCCATGTCATTCTTCAATAATGCGTAACATTTGTTTTTCTCTACCGTGCAGATTGCTTCAAATGATGAATGATGACACTTCTCACGAATTATGATAATCATCGCTCGTTTCAATAATTTAATCGAGATTTTATTAATACGAGACTATAAAATGCAATAAGGAAATTTTAATTGATTCCGATATAATCGCTCTTAGAGTCGATATGAAATCCTTGATGAAAAATTCCGTTGGTGAAATATTAAATGGCCTCACATTATCGTTAAATTAAACATTAATTCTTGCTGTCGTGAAATATCTGTCTCGTACTTTTAACNTTTTTTTTTTTTTTTTTTTTTTTTAATTCTTGCGACGAAGTATCTGCAGTCTTGTAATTCACCGTCCTTCGGGTGTGTCTGTCGGTCGTAAGCAAGACCAACGACCGGAAGAGAGTTCAGTCTTATCGCATGTTGTCCGGTTTGCCTGAATTTTATGTCGTTCCGCGTAATCTGGAGCTCGTTTTTCGATGGCCCGCACATCGCTCACCGCTCGTACGCGCTCGTAATTTTCTACAGGATTATCGCGTGGTGTGATGACAGCGATACTGATATGACCAAAGAAGAGAGATTCTGTTCCTATCTCCAAGCCGCTCTCAATGCAAATTCGGGTAATTAACGATGTGACGGGAGGAGTGAGCTGCACGATTTAGTTCTCTCTGTCCGTGAATGCGTGACACGCTCGAGGAAAGTGCATCCGTCGCGACGGTATATCTCCGCATCATCGTGTTAGATCTCCGCCGTCCTCGGGAACAATCGCTCGCTCCATTTTATGCAACGTCAAAGGCGCGTCGAGGCGTGTGAATCGCACGTTTTCTTTTGTCCGATCAGACCGGATAAAATGAAAAACACCGACCGTGACTGCCACCGACCGAGTTAATGCAGAAATTTTGTAACAGTGATATTGGGCAATCGCGTGGGAGGCTCATATATTTCCATACAGTCAATTTCACGGCAATCGTATCGCGATTAATCTCCCATTATGACAGAATTAATTCAGCAAAATCTGCATCTGCGATAAAAATGACGATTCGTCTCGTGAAATATCACATTTACCGGAAGATCTCGACCGATCGAAAGCTTGATAGGTTGAGCGTAAGAGGCAGGTAGAAATTACGCGATGATGTAGACATTATAGGAAGAAATTGTCTGACAGCGGTTAATGTAACTTCCGAATCATCGGCTGACGAAAGTTAGCGTAACCGCGACGAAACGATGGTCCTTATGCAACGCGTACGAAACGTGTGCCGGATTACGTTTCGGCACACGTTTCGTAACCTTGAATCCTGCTCACCAAAGATCGCAAAGATAAGCATCATCGGCATCCAATTGATTCGCGTAAAAATGCCATGCATCGATCGATTCCGGGAAGCTCCCTGACGTGTTTCAACCTCAATCGGCCCGACTGACTCAGCCGATCGCTCACCTGCCCACTCGCTCGCCAGTTCGCGAGGACAAGGCGCGAGTTAACGCACATCTCGCAAATTAGGTCTAATCACAGCACGTTCGGCTTTCCGCGCAAATTAAATATTCCACTCAGGAGTCGTGCGCGTACACGTAGCGCTCTATTTCAGGCAAGGACTAACGCACCAGGCTTCCTTCTTGGACCGCTTCCTTCCTACTCCGGCTCCTTTCCCGCGTCGCTCAGGCTCGCGGTCCGCGAGAGAAATCTACGAGGTCGTGATCTCACGGAACGATCTCGATCGTCGGGAGTCAAGTGCACCGTCCCTTCTCGGCCGACCTCCGGTCTCCTCGGTCGCCCCAAGGCGAAAAGTTACGTGGCTTTTATAGCCCGATCTCTCACGAGTTGGCATCCACGGACATCTCGCAAAAGTCGCTGTTTAAACAGATCGGCGCGTGCCTCGCATCCCGTATCGCCGATATCGGTAATTTGTTAGATCACGCCTGACCTTTACGCGTCGTCAATTAATTTCGTTTCTTTTTCTTTTTTTTGCAATAAATTGAGAGTAATGGCGTTGCGGACATTTGAAAGATTAAGCGCGAAATTAATGTCGATAAGACATTAATTAAGTAAAATCGCCTTGAATCTTTCAATTTATATTTATAGATAATGACTTCTTCAGATACCTTAAACTCATTTCGGATATTTTTTTGAATAAAATTATAACAATTATTTATCAGTTTTTTAAATTTACACAGAAAAAAATGAGTATTAAATCAACAATTCATTGTTTCATATATAAGCAAGAATATAAAATCTTCTTGGGAGAATTTGATAATCTTAATCAGACATAATTTGCTTACGTGAAGAGAAAAATTTTCTCCATGTAAGCAAATTATGTCTGTTTAAGATTAAAAATTCTTCCAAGAAGATTTTATATTCTTGCTTATATATGAAACAATGAATTGTTGATTTGATATTAATTTTTTTCTGTGTACTGTTACGAAAAATCTATGTAATTTCTAATTGTTCCTTAGTTTAACAATATTACGTTTCGCGAGATTATTTGTGTCACAATAGGAAAAATTGTTTATAATTAGCCTAAAGATTCCATGTATATGAAAGGAAGTGCGCGCGCGCGCAACAATGCAGGGACATTTACACTCTACACTTACGATTATGCTCGCCATACAATTAGTCATCTCTACAGTTACCTGCTACCCATTTTCTTAAGTATATACCAGAGGGACAAAGTCTTTGCGTACGAGTCGATTAAAGTTATTAGCCGTATTTCGCAAGCGGACATTAATCGTCGCCGACAAGTCCTGAGATCGTCGTTGGTTATTCGTCGGAAAAAACGAGTACATCCTCACGTGCAATTTGTACGGTTTCCATTAATGGCGATTGCGCCTCGATTGAAATTTAAATGCGACTGCGAGTTACCGCGCGTGCGGCGCACCTACGCTCATCGCGCGATGCGATTTAACGACTCGCACTTCGTATCTATCGCGATTGATTGCGTGCCGGAGAATTTCTCTTAATCGCACCCTTTATCGCACGATTTTTTCCTCGGCAAAAAGTATTTTATTAAACCGGACCTTCCTCGATGCTTTTATTCCTCCCGGAGTCGCGGTGTAATCAACGCCGTCGTATTCCGCAATTATGTATTACCGTATTTATAGCTCTGACTGAAAGCGTTGATCATCCTTAGTGCATCATGATAACTCTTAAACTATGCACTTAATTTTCAAAATACGTTATTGTAATTCTCTGGAAGCTTGAATCAGTGTCTTTGATTAATTTTTCTTTCTTTCTCTTATTGTCTACATTGAAGAAAAAAAATGTCTTAAAACAAAAAAATTTTACTTGACACAAAAAAATTATTTACTCGGTGAGTCCTAATAGCTTATTTACTTGCAAATTAAAATTTCTTAATTGAAATTTATGTAAATAAAATTAAGTGTTAGATTACATTTTTTTTAATCAAGCAATTTTTTTTGCAGTTCTAGAAAATATTTTCTGTTAGACCATTTTTATATTCAAAATAATCACATTTTTTAATCTAAGAAAATAATTTAATTAAGTCTAACAATATCATTAGCTTATTTGTAAAATCATTATTTAAATGTAAAAAATATAAAAATACAAAGTTATATATCAATTTATTTAAAAGTAAATATTTTTACTTAAACAGAACAAACAAATGCTTGCAAATATATGGTTTTAAGAGAATGTATTTTTTTTCAGTCAAAAAAAATTGTCTCAGTGTACGAAATGCTAGAAATCTTAAAGAGAATACTCTATTTCTCGTTATGTGTGGCACGAGGTTTCTTATTTGCGGAACAGTTAAAATCTCATTAACGAAAATGGAAAACGCAGGCCCGCGAGATTTTTTCTACTTTCGAATTCGGTTTTGTCTCACGAATCTATCCACTGTTTTCGGTGGGGCAAGGTCACGCTTTCGACAGCTTCCTGATCCATGTCGCGCACCGTTGCCGAGAGAAATGCGCGTGCGTGCGTGCACGCGGTAAAAAAAAAAGCGTGCGTTCAATGGTATATCGATCTTTTGCAATCGCGAGCAAGGTCAAAAGGGATTGGTTTCACCTCGCTCTTCCTCCTCGCGTTACCCCCCCGCTCGCCGTTCTGCCCACATATTGTTTCTCTTTTTGCGTAGCGCATTTCGTCGTTCGCCCACTTCAAGCCGATATGCGAACCTTCGCTTCGAGAAATTAATTGCGCGTCCGTCTACCTGTCCCTGCTGCGTGTACCACCTCCCGTGCCTCTTCCCGACACTTGCTCAAGAGTCCACGCCGGGTCGATCGTTGGATGCTACGACGCTCGATGTACGTACGCGCCTCTTTTATGACGATGAATGTATCTCCGCGCGCGAGTCAGCCACTTGTGAGATATGTCTGCGAGGATTTTCCGGGATGGGCTCGGCAAAGGTTCTCTCGAGAGTGAATGCAATATGCGCCGGTTAAGGAAAGCTTAAAAATGTCTTTTGTAGCCTAACCTGACCGATAAACGTTACAAACGTTCAACCTCGACTTGACCCTACACTATTGATATTTGTCCACGTCTGCCAGCTTGATTCCTCGATAAATTCGATGCTAAACTCCGCAGTTTATGCAGATTATGTAGATTCAATTTGCTTACTCGATGGAGTTACGCGCGCGACAAAGTGCGTGCGACAATAATGTGCATGAATATTCAATCGTCGATGATCGTCGGACGTTGCAGTTCGGTCCGCGCCGTTTGCAAGAGCTTCGCTTGTACCTATAGGCGAATTATTCTCATAATTGCTGTAGACAGTGTTAACGATTTGCGCTATGGTTAGTAATGCTTTATTGCGAGTAATTGACTTTGTAAACATAGCCAATAGCTACAAAATATCTTGTTAATATCAAGCTGCGACGCAGTGTAACGAGGCGGAGAAAACAAGGCGATCTAGCCAACATTGTTGGCTGTAATCATGCGTCTGCGTTAACTTGTCCGCGCAATTGCTAAACTGCCGTAACCGCTAATTGCCGTCCCTAATTACATTTTTGCCGGCGGAAGGACCAGACGGTATATATGTCACAATGATGCATGTAACGCGACGCGTGACTTTATTCGCGCAAGAATTCACGCCACCGCACCGTACCGCCATTAAAGCGATACCGAACTTTCCCCTATGGTCGTGCCGAAGACAGTAGATGACGAAACGGTCATGGGCGGGTTCAAGCTAACGCCGCTTCGATCGTTCGTAAAGTGTAAAATCTCCGCGACATTTAGACGCCGCCTTCGGTTTTCTAGCACGAATACCACTGTATCTAGGAACAAATACAAAACTCAGTGACCTTTAATTTGAAATGAACTATAGAGTGTAAGGGGTTCAAACCTATTTACATGAATTGTTATAATATTCTGTCTGGTGCATTCGAAACGCTTATAAAAACTTTTTATAACGATAATGACGAAAATTCTTATAACGATGTAATGATTTCTCTCTAAATCTCGTAGAGAAGAAACTTTATCCTAAAGCCCATTCTATACGATCTATAATTTGCGACAGAATTCAAGACAAAATTCTATTTATAATTTTATATATATCAAATTACGAAAAGAATTATAGATGAGAAATAATGTATTATACGAATCATAATTTGATTTAAAATTATCTATAGAATATTCAATTGTTTCTTTCTTCCCAAAAGTGCTACAATATTCCTAGAATATTATGTGAATATTATTAAAAATTAAAATAATATTAAAATAATATTCCGAGAATATTATTCAATATTTTTAATATTATTTTAATATTATGGGA
>QKQZ01004045.1:0-13186 GCA_003595255.1 Solenopsis fugax | reverse complement strand
TTGTGTGTTTATTTCTTTTTATTGTGTGCAACTTTTCTTAATAATACTATATATCGTTTTCTGAATAAAACAGAGTCTTAACAACAGCTTTTTTACATTTTATCATCTTAAAACACAAATTTCAGAATATTCCCGAACTGATTACCCCGGGCTTATGGCATATACATATATATATATACTTGGCACTGGTCGACATTTTTATATGTAGTTCAAAGCAAGTACATTTCCGTGTTTTATCTATAACGGCATTGTGAAGGGGAATGTTCAACCTTTCAAATCGTCCAACTTTTTTTTTTAAATGAATACAGGACTCAGGAAACGCAAAAGAAAAAAAACTGCAACGAATAGCCCTGGTCTCCCCTACTCTCTACCAGAGGCTAGACGTCACAATTAATGATACTAATACTTAATGCTCTGTAAACATAGTTTGATAATTTTTTTCTTTGAAAAATTAAGAACACTAATTAAAACATTTATTTATCATTTTTTCTAATAAAAACTTACGCAAATACTTTCTAGAGATGTTAAAGTATACGTAAGAATCAATGAAGAATTTTTTACATTGTATTTGTAAAAGTAATGAAAATTAACTCCAAAGTGTCACATGGTGATCTAAATGATTAACATTTTGCGGAATTAGTTTAATCGAGAAAAATTCTAGCTACCCTCTATTTACTATAAAAAAATATTGCGATAAATATTAAATTTTGTATGCTATTTAATATGATTTGTATAATATTTTATTTTGTTTGATGCTTATATATTCAGTATGTATAAAATATTTTAATATTTCATAAAATTTTCAGTTATTAATTAAAAATTTATGTCCCAATATTTTACATTTTAAAGAATTTTCAATAAAACTTTATGTACAAAATAACAATATGCTGAAAAAAACGTTCATTTAAATTTGCGACACAAATTAAAATTTAAAGACCCAAAGACCTTTTAAATTTTAAAATTGAATTGTGGTTATATTTTTTTTTTAGAATCTGCCAGGTTTTTTTAAATTTCCTGTGACTTAGCGTGTGTAGAGAAGATGCCGGAAAACGTTTGTACAAAGTGTTAAGGGAAAATAGTGCGGCCGCGAGTTGCTAATTTTGGCAAGACGGGCTTGAGCGTGTGGAGCCTCTCTCCCTTTCCTTTGTTAACTAAATTTATTCCGTTATTATGCCGATGCGACTTAAGCGACTTAAGACAAGCGAAACAGAAATATGCGGAAAAATTTAATCACGTCAAAGCAAAATTCCCGGAAGAAGATTAAATTTGCGACGTAGCACACAGACAAGATAAATAAATGATTAGGAGGACTTTTACGGCACATACTGAAAGTATCACGAAATAACAGATAGAAAGCCTATGATAATAATAATAAAAGAAACGAGATATTATCGGTAATCAAGTCGACATTTGGCGAGTGTTCCGTTAAAATTTTCCTCTCTTTGTTATAATAAAACAGGGGATCTCGTTAACGTAAGAGCGGTATTGCGGATCGCGAAAATCCCTCACGAAGCGAAGTCCGTGCGAAACGCGAAGTAGGAATCGGGACTGCTGCGCCGGAAAGCTCTAAATTTATCGCCAATAGCTTCCTAGGTGCGCGAAAAGCTATCTTTGATCTCTCTCGCGCTGATTTATAGATCCCACTTTAATATAGCGAAAGAGAGCGTGAATCGACTCGCGAGAAATAGCGGGAGAAATAGGATTCTTCCGTATTTCGTTTACTTCACGTTGTTAACGCCAAAACGTTGGGGTTTTTTTCTTCCCCCCCCCCTCTTCCTGCGAAACGCCAGAATCGTTAATCGGAAAAACAATCCTTCGTCGTGGAATAATCGACCACGATTCGTTTCCCTTCCGTCTTTGCCACGGGCAGTGATCGTCTGCCCCGGGAGGACAAAACTAAATGCTCGTCGTATCGGGTAAAATTACGGCAACTTAATCTCCGTCCTCATTTCTTTCTCCTACGCCCTTTCGCGCCCAGCGCAGAAACTTCCGGATATTCCGGACACGTAGACGATTGGACTAAACTTCTCTTTAATACGTTTCGCGTCCGCGGATATATGCCACGCTCTACGAAAATGTTGAGAACATTCTCTCACGGTCTGCCTTTCGTTTCCTTATAACAGTAATTTCATTCTTAATTCGAGTAAAATGTTGTGTGCACTCGGAGCATAATTTATGTATAGAGACGAGAGAATTCCCGATTAAAGTTATTAAATTAAACTATATTTCCCGATCCTCCTAATACTAAACGAATTTGCTCGACTCTTGTACGAGCGAAGAATTGTTGTATTATATTTCTTCGGTTTATTCAGCGCGATCAAAGAAATATACGCGCGCGCACACGTTTACTCTTTCCACGGTACTCACGACCGTAAATGATTGACAAACGGTTGATAAATGACGTACAAGTTTGCTCGTCATTTGAGCCGCAGTTTCGTCACTCCGCGTGTCACTCGGCGCTCTCGATCGAGAAATGACAATCGTCGAATCGCATTAAAAACGACAGGAAACATTACGATTGTCAATTACGGAATCCCACGGAATTTTATATAATAATGTATGTGTACGGCCTGGATATTTTATTGCGTACACTTCAAATTAAATAAAATAGATGAAAAGGCAAAAAGAATTGAAATCTACCTTCACCCCGTTCCAATAAAATTATAAATATAACATATTTGAAAAAGAATGTTTCAGATCAAGCCTACAAATGTTACACTGTGTATCAAAGTGGTGAGTTTTTTTCACGGTTATGAACATTTATATGAAATATATAAATATAAAAAATTGAATTATGATTTCATAATTTTTCACAGACGCGAAGTTCTACGTAAATCCATTTTTATTTAACTGTACTCTCTTTTCATTCTATTATATTTAAAATTACATTTCGTTGTAATGATGGATAATTAAACACAGAGCTAAATATTTGTTTTAATTTATCGTAGCTCATCCCAGATAATAAAGCTATCAGTTGTTGCATTCACATCGTTTCAAATTAAAATAATAAATAATTTGGTAATTACCTGGCCGATGTCTCCAAAAGCTCGTTGCACCCACACTTTATCACAATCGCAGATGCTAATCACTTGAATGCGACTAGCCCGAAGTACACTGAAAAAAAAGTTTGATAATAATAATCTAAATGAAAGTTGTTAAACTTTGATGAAATAATTTCAATTAAATGTTCGGTTAATACAATCAAATATTTTGTAATACTTAGTAAATGTTTGGTAACCATTTGGTAATCGATTGATTACTATTATTATATTTAATTACTGTTAATATAATTACTAGATATTTGATTATAACGAAATATTTAATTAAAATTATTTCAGTAAAGCTTGATTATTATTACTTAATTCTTTTTTCAGTGTAAATACGTAAAATATCAAACCTAAATGAAAATACTAAACTCTCATCTAAAAGTTTAGTGTCTTCATTAGAATTAATTTCGTTCTTTCGGGCTTTAATGTGAATCATTTAATATGTTAATATTTTGCATATTATCATTTTATAGGTACCTTTATTAGAATTAATTCCGTTCTTTTGGGCTTTAATGTGGATCATTTCAGATGTTAATATTTTGTAATAATTTGATTCTAAATCCAGAACTTTCACGTTATTTCACTCGAATGTATGGCCAAACTCTATCATATGATTTTTGATATCAGAATTTGTTTCATAATTCTTACTTGTCTTTTTGTCCAATCCACGTAAAAAGTTAAGTACTTATCTAATCTTTCGAATTTTAACTTTCAATTCGTAAATTTCAATCTCCAATGAATGGTCTGACACTTTATGATAACTTGTAATTCCTGTTCCCAATTGCGCATCGGTCCTGCAATACGAATAATACCCAACGTGAAAATACCCGCTTCGATAAGTACTCGTTGCTTGCAGATGGTCGTTCGGAAGAGTTAATTATTCGCGCGAACCGACACTCTCTAATCGTTCATAAAATATTACTACATTTCGCAAGTATACTTGGCTACTTACCACTTCTCTTCAGCGAATAATAATAATAATACTCGGCTTCACACCGCGGCTTACAATTGAATGTCGGTTGGTGAATGATCGCGCGGTTACCTTACACCGTAAACAGCGTGCCGTAAATCAAACGATAAGCATAATCAACCGCTAAGATACATTCAGTGCCTCGTAAAATATACTACGTCGAATATTTTGTTCAACGTGCGAGCTAAGCGATGGATAAGTCTCGCTGTTACTCCAATCGTTACAGTCGCCTAATGCATAACTCGTCCACTCTTTTACTTTTTCTATTTAGTTCCTGGAATTAGGAAAAGATGAAAGAGTCAGTTAAACTGAGATAAAAGTTAATTTACATTTGTAAAAACACATCAGCGCTCTTCATCCGTCTGATAAGTTGCATTCTAATTTAGCGGAAAATCTAAAACGCAACGAGTATTATTAAAGAAATAATAGTCGTAGATATCCTAGGAACGATAATTCATAATCTTCATTCTTTATCGCTTCGCTATGTGTTTAAGTAAAACGATCATGTTAACGTCAATCAATTCATTGCCATCGTACAATATTTAACGCACTATCGCATTTCGCATATTAAATCTACAAATTTATGTGATTAATTAACAATACAAATATTATGCTCGGCGTTTCTGATATTCATTTTTATTCGCGGATTTCTTTTCTACAAATAAAAATTAACAGAGAAGAACACGGAACAATTTCGATACGTTGCAGCAATTACGCGAAATATTTTCGATTCATACATCGAACAATATAAATATCAATTAATTTGCTGTGGCTATACATCGAAAAATGTGTGTCGATTATTACTGCTCGCATCTATTAAATACGAAATACAGAATATATTTAACAAACATAATCAATCGATGTTTGAATTGGAAATACGTAATTATAATGTACCAAATAACTTGGATAAAATTGTATACAGCAGCGAATTTCACACTGAAAAAACAATTTTGCTGAAATACAGAAATAATGAAAATAATTATATTAAACTGTTTAAAAAATTGTATAAGATGTTTAACCTGGATGCTAGAATATACCAAATAACTTCAATGAAATTTTATACACCAGCGAATTTCACACTGAAAGAACAATTTTGCTGAAATTATGAAAATAATTACATTGAACCATTTAAAAACAACTCTACAAGATGTTTAACCTGGATTCTAAAATGTCAAAACTGTTTGCAACATTATCATGCTTGGGTTTCCTACATAACTATTTTGATGGCCCAACATAAAATTTATTTTCTGATCTGTACCTAGCTAAATTTTTAGATGCTGCTATAAAATTGTTTCCGTGCAGAAATAACGTATCGGAAAGCCGTTAATATTTTTCGACATTTTTTAGCCTAATTCGTAATTCATTCCCGATTCACTACATTTTTTATTGTCACTTTTTCCCCTCAATAAAAATGTGACTTGATATTATTTGAATCTCGATCGTAACTTTCTTTTTCCGTGAAAAAACTTTGTTCCAAGTGAAATTTCGTATTTGAAATGTGAGCAACTCGGGACGCACCCCGTATGCGTACCCCCGTTGTGGAAGCGTGTGCTTTCATACCCTTTGATCGCCTTTCCCTGCGCGGCAATAAATTCCATCGTCTCGCGCTTTATCGTTGCGTCTCCTTTCAATTTTTGCGCCATTCGCGTAAGCATCGATCTTCGTGTTTCTATGAGTCGACGTCGCATATCGTCAAGCGCGACAAATAAAAGCCCCGAGCTTGTACATACATACAGGTACGATTCTCGCCGGCAATATTTAACCAGTCGATTCGGGTGTGTCAAACGTACTCGTTGATAATCGCCTTCGGCGAAAATTGATGGGTAGGGAGGAGGGCATCGTCGCCCGTGGAATCCTCTGTTTTCGAAATTGCAATGTTGGAGCGATGTGGCAAAATATGAACGAAAACTAAGCGAGACGCGAACGTGCGAATACGGCCATCTCTCCCATTCGCGCTCGATAAAATTGATTTACCCTTGTGTCTATACGTTTTTAATTATATAAATAATAATTACATTGTACGCGTGTACTCAATTAATAGGAATTTTAATAAATTTAAATAATTATTTAATAAATTTCTCCATTGAGTGGCATGTAATTATTTCTTGAGTATATTTTGTTATATAATACATTCGTATATAATTGCGTATCGGTCGTATAAAATATTTTGATTGCAATACAGGCAGCAGCATTATAAGTAGGCAAGTGAAAAAGTATTGATTGTCTAATATCTCGTTATAATTACTTCAATAACTAAGATATTTATCTTACTTATTAAAAAAACATGATGCAAAATAATTATAGCGATACGATGGAATACTGTTCACATTTACTCGAAATACTAGGAAGTTATATTAATCTGTAATTATCGATATTTTTTATTGATTTTTACTAATACAAACACATTGCTGTGAGAACCCGGTAAAAACTTCTTCATACAAAACCATGTATATAGTAAAATGTGTTCGTGTGCTCTCTAAATTGAATCAGTGAAATCTTATTAAATCGCAGTGCTATACTTATAAATGTGATCATCAGTGACTAGTCACTATCTTTTAGTGATTCCGATTAAGAAAGGAGTACTCTCACTGAGTTTCCGGTCTCAATGTATTATCACTAAAAGACAGTGCATATATCACTGATTGATATACTTTACGCGGTCCTTTCCTAAAGGCCGGTTCAACGCAGACATAATACTTGTCTAGTTACAAGTATAGCATTGAAATCAAATTGTTCTCTGTTTTTCAGTGAGTAAAACACTAATTCTGATTTAGAGAATATGTTCTTTTGTATAATCTTTGTACGAATACGTAACAAAAATAATAAAAAGAAAAGTTTTAAAAAATGATTAAAATGTATGTATGTAATTAATTGTAATATTGTTTATTTTATAAAAAGTAAAATTTGAGGAAATAAGAAAAGACTGTCTATATAAAAATGTAATAATTGAATATAAAATTGTGTAAATAATTATACATACTATACAACATTTATTTAATCACAATCTTCGTTTTTGTAGAAAAAACTAATCAAATAGTTATTTTTTTTCAATTATTCTTCTGATTTTTTTCTATATGTGGACATATTTTATATAATTATGTATAATTAAATAAATATATATTTATATACTTTTACATGAAAAATTTTTTACCGGAAATTCGAAATATATCGTAAAAATTCGAAATGCCTCTAGTTAGTTGAATTCCCTGGTCCAATCACCCTCACCAATCACCCTCACCAGCCACTCGATACTTTTTTCGCTCTTATAGTAAATACATAATTTTACAGTAAGTACATCAGTTCGCTCCGTTAAGAGCGACGAATATCCATTTCGCGTCGCTAAAACCCTATACTATACATTTTCCTTCAATTTCTATAACTCTAATAACATACTTACACATTTCCATTGACTAAAAGAAGAGACTAACAATTACTAAATTAAAATTGCCAGAAAAGTACAAAGATATTTACAAATTCAATCCAAGGCCGAGCCGAAGCTGTTTCGTTATGAATTTTTAAGATCTTTTTCTGGAACCCGATCCAAATCTGGATTCCATAAACGAATAAGCATCTAAATGTCTCTCCGCCCGGAGGCAATCGCGTGAGAATCGCAAAACGCTACTTTCTTTTTTTTCTTTTCTTTGAGCTCATATAAATCGCGCGTTTCGCCGCGCCGTGGCGTCGAACGTAAAGGCAAACTATCACAGGAATCGCCACGAAAATACGCGCCGCGAAAACGCGATGAACAGGAAGGGCTTTACCGAATGAAAACGTAAAACTTCCGTTAATTCCGCGCGTTTAGTTGAAGCGGAGGGGTCTCTGGAGCTTAAACCTAATTAAATGACACACATTCAAAACGTGTCCATGTGGATGGTATCCATGCTGGAGTACATATTGGGCACGCTGTTCCTGCTGCCCTGGCCGAAGACAGTCACGTCGACGACCTCGTCGTCCAGCTCCTCCGAGAAAGTCACCAGAACCTGCACATTCCACAGCAAATTACGCAACGCATAATCCGCGGACTAATTACTATAAAAAAATCAACTGAACCGTTGTAAGGAAATTGGACGAAAGGATTTTACCGCGCGTTGGGTTGTAAAAAAAATTGTATAATACCTTGTGTCCTTTTGGAATTAAAATTTCCACGGCGAATGAACTGACAAAACGGTTTTTTTTTTATATATTCGTAATAATTTTCTTTTTCTTCGCAATTAATGTCTGCGGACGATGCTGCTTTTGTGCAACGCGCAATTTCGCTCTGCCGATCAAACCTCGAGCATGACGCTTGCGCCTGCAATTATCGCTTCGAGTCGCAAAACTCGAGTTTCGCGAGAACTGGGTGCGAACTTTCGGTCGTTGCGTCGCTCTCGTTGCAGTTCGGTGCGTGCTTCGCGTTGAAACACGTTCTCGCAACGGGGAAACGTCGACGACGGGCGCGGTGGGTGGCGGAACGAAGGGCTTTACTTGCAACGGAGATCCATAAAAATCTCAAAACTTCTCCGACCGGCCAAGAGTTCGCCCCCTCCGGTTTACATACAAGTACGCCGCGGTACTGCAAAAAATTCCCACTTTGTTCGCGAGATCGCTGCACCGTCTTTGCGTCATGCAGAAGAGAAATGCATTTACATAATGTCCTGACGTCGCGGGCAAACCTGGGATGATCTCTTGCTCGGAAAATGTACGCGTCGAGCTGGCTATATAACGAGGTTCGATATTAAAAATTATTGATACGCCGATTGTAATTGCATCGTAGTATTGCATGAGAAACGAGTGGAATGCTGCCCAAGCTAGAAAAATTGTTAAATATTATCAACAATAAAATGCATTCACATTGTTTGAATAAAATACAGATTTCACGTGTGTAAAACTTCTGAAATATTACATTAAATCGGTAGAATGGAAAATAATATCTATTATATGCATATTATATGCCCGGATATCTATAATGTATATTCATTTCATTTTCATATGTTAAATGATTAATCATAATAATTCTTTCACATTTTAAATTGTATAAACATACATGTACAATTAATTAATATTAGTATTATTAAATTTATTATCAATTTAATATTATGATTGCTATTCTGGTCCAATTTAACAGCCGAGTTTCGAAAATAACGGCGTGCTGTTTTGAAGAACTAAAAAAACGTATATAAAAATCACATAACGAAACATATATTATTGAGCATTGAGATCTGCTACAGCACTTCGATTGGCCTTATCTAGAATTTTAATTGTTAAAAATTATTCATATTTCACAATCCTCTGACTTAATTTGCCAATTTTTAATTCTATTTCTTAATAATTCGATGAATTTTCATTGTTTGGCGCTGTGACTGACAACCGCCACTTTCTCAGTTTAGCTTTCCAACATAATACTTAGTAATTTGTAGAATTGTAGATCTCATTTACGTTACATGCCTCCGACTTTCCGAAGAATAAATGCACGCAGTTGCGAAACCTTTAAAAGAAGACTTCGCGCAGATAGTTTTCCCGCTGCATCGCGGTAATTTAGAAGTTCTTAGATTCGGCCCGACTCAAGTTTACTGCCGCACTTAGGACTTAATTTATATTCCGAACCGCGCTAACTTGAGCTGTTGCTATTGTCGTTACTCTGGAAGCTTACAAAACAACGGAAGGATCATGGCAGCCCTTAATGTTCGCACGGACCAAGTTTCAAGAAGTAGAGATGAATACGTGACGCAAGTTTGTATTTAACGACGATTTAAATACGCCCAGGAGGGGACAGATGACGGTGTTTTCCAAAGTGGATGCGGCGAGCGGTAAACTTCCTTCTCGCTAATAACAATTAGCAATGATAATCCTGAAAGCGCTCCCGAATTCGCGGAAGGAATGAAATGCAATTGCGCGGTAAATTGTCGCGTGCGTCAATATTTTCAGAATGAAGCAATTACGTAGAAATTGCGAGACGTCACGGGAGCTGATAGATCGATCGCATTATCGGTCGAAAAGCAATTCTATTTCTGATGACAAAAAGGTTCCATAAAACCACTTCTCTCGTTTCAAGTACTGAATTTCTCTCACTTTACCGACGCGCCGTCTTATAAATGATCAATTAAGCTGCTATTATTCATCGCATTCGATAACGTTCCTCTTGAATTTCTCCCACGTTTCAGTTCACTCTCTCAGTGGATATTAATATTTTATTCGCGAGCGTTCTCGTCTCACACACACACACACACACACACACACACACACACAATTTTCTAACGAATTTTATTACATGTACGAAATCTCTTTTGCCCGAATCTCTTATCGAAATTTTAATAACGTGAATAGCTTACGGTATCGCATTAGTGAGGCACGCTGAAAAGAGTAAATAAATTTAAAAAGGCATTCCAAGCATTGCCGCGATTCACGTTTTCTCGTTTCACGAAAATTAAATCGCACCCTTTTGATCGGGATCGATCGATCACTCAGGCAACGATTTCAATTCCCACCTTCTCCCAAGCGTCCGACGGTTCATTTCGATCCGGAACCACTTCTTAGAATTTTCAGACACCGTAGAACTGTGAAGGATAGTCGCGGAAATGGATTGCGCGTACCTTTCCGTAAGATCTACATACCCGCGCGCCGACAATTTCGCTGTCGCGCCGTTGCGTGATTTATGATCGTTGCTCGCAACTATAAGTCGCGAAACATCGAATGATGCATTGTTGAAAAGAGTTACGTAACGAGGTAAAAGAAAAAAGGAGCTCTGTCGTTAACTCCGTTTCTCCGTGACTTCGCTCTATTCCGCGAAAGAAGTATTTTCGCGTGTCGTCCAGCGAAGCAATAAATTCTTAATCCGCGTACTCGTATATGCGCAATAAAGTTCACTTTCCCTTTACGACACGCGAGTGAAATAGATTCCGAGTTGCAGTCCGAGTGAATCGAGATGGATAGGAAACAACCGTGAATAATTTTACACGGAGCGTAAATATAAAACTCGGCGCTCGCTGTAAAGTTCTATTTTAATCCCGTTCCGTTATTCTCGTCCGGACGGCGTTTTTATACAAAAACCTGAATTCGAAAAAAAAAAAAAGAAAGAAACAAAGCGAGGAGATTGCAAGCTTTATGCGTCGTCATAATGACCACTTTTTTCAGAGCTAATATCACGCCGTCGCGTGAATTCTTTTCTGAATTTTCCGCAATTTTCGGATCTCGCCCGGACGGATGCGGCGCACGCAATTTACGAAAAAAAAAAATAATAATAATAATAACAAATTAATTAATACATCGTGACGTTATCATGTTCGGGGGCGTGATGTTAATTAAAGCTAACGTGCTCATACAAGATTTATAATATGTAAGAAGTTTTTTAATTAGACTGCAAAATTAAAATTTTTCTTTATTAAACAACTTATGCAAATACGATGCCGCGGGCGCTTTACGCGCCGGTAAATTTCGCAAAGAGTCGCGAAGAGAGGTAAGTTCGGCGGTAAGACGAAGGAGCCACGCGAAATGCAAATTTCAGCGTCCGGCTGCATCCTCTCCCGAGCCGCGACAAACGGGCACATTGGACATAATTTGTCCGTCCGTAAGTTGGACACACACGGGAGCCACTCAATTACACGACGGTTGCGCGTCGCTTTGAAAAAAATAAAAAAAATAAAAAAAGAATTTATTCCCGAGTAAAAACGCGGAGCGCTTTACGCGCGAGAGAAAAAGCGCGGGACGTCATGCGCGCGTCCGTATAAGTTTACGGATATCACGCGACGGGAGAGAGATAGGCGGCGGCCTGCAATTTCGCATAAGCGCGACTGCGTATATCCGGCGCTTCTGGATTTACCGGAATGACACGCGAGGACAGATCCGAACGGAACCGGGACAAAAGGTTTCTTTTCACGCATGGCGACGCACGGCGCGGCACGGCGCGACGCGACGCGAGAAAAAAAAAAACTATCGGCGCGATTTTAATTTGATTGCATTTAATTTAATCGCACTTCAGTCGCGGCGAATAGTAATGTTAAATACGCGACTCGAGAAACGCGAGCGCGGAAGGGACTTCGGCGCTTTGACGTGCATTCACCGTTGTCACGCTGGCTTGCGTGTGCCAACAATATGCATTTACCGAGAAACGCCTGCAATTCCCGCTCGTATTGAAGCGACGTGAAAGACAATCGTCGTTCGCAACACACCACGCGCAAAGGCTTCGAAATGTGGGGGAGTATATCGCGCGCGTAAGATTTACACTCGGCAATTTCGACAAGATTCTGGCTTCATTATTCAGATGGTGAATTATTTCGCGGGAAGAGAGGAGGGTGGGGAGGGGGAGAAAGGGTTGAGCGAACGGTTAATTAACAACAGTTTTCGCAGGGTGAAGGGAGGAAAGGGCCGGCACCGCGCGTTACAGCTACCCGGAAATCATTTAGGCGAGCTTAGAGGCAACCAGCCGGTGTGTGGGCGAGCGTTTGCCGCCTCCCTGCAGCTTGTAAACCATCGCGAGGGTGTATATAAGCGAGCTACGAGACGGCGGATCCATTAATATCCGTCGGGATCGGCGGGACGAAAACGCGGATCGTCTTTGGACGACAGGAGGAGGCGCGGCGCGCTCCGGCGGTGCATCATCTGCTGAGGACAAGCCCTTAGAATATCGCCACCGAAGCGCATTCACCACCGGATGTTCACCCGAAGGTCACGTCGCGGGAGTTAAATATCACGATCCCTCGGAGAAGTTGTCTTAAATGATCGATAGATAACGCGTCGCGATACGAAAGTCCAGGAATGATAGAATCGCGAGGATCGACATTGGTGTTAACTTCAATAGGGTAAAGTTGCTTATTATGAGATACCTTTTTTTAAAACCTTGTAATTTATTTAATTTATACCGTTAACTCCTATTTTTATATTCAAATTATAGTAAATATATTTAAATATAAATTGAACTGAATTGCCTTCTACGGTCATAGCTGGATCTTATTGCTTTATATTTACTTGTGTGATTTTTTATATACAATCTTAAGGTTTATCAATTTAATCAATGTGATATTACTTATTCTTATNAATGTGATATTACTTATTCTTATTCGCCTTACGGCTGTGTTATGACCGGAAAACCAATTCGGCGCACATTCGGGTGAATTTGAAGATTGTATATGTGTATAAAAAATCACACAAGTAAATATAAAGCAATAAGATCCAGCTATGACCGTAGAAGGCAATT